>PVJO010002830.1:63823-135002 GCA_004026905.1 Hystrix cristata | reverse complement strand
ACATGTCCTTAACCTTTCAAGTGATAAAAATTTAAAGATATACCAAAAATCTGAATACATACATGTTCATGAATCTACATGATTCTAACAAATCAGTACCCATTATGTAGTAATTACTGAGTCGTGTCTATATTTATAAATTAAACTTCTCATTTCGCAAGTGTACCATTCCTATGCCACAATCACCATGAATTAAAGTTGCTCCTGCTCAACCCTGTAGAAGCACACCTCAGGGGTTTAATGAGGAGGAGATAGAAGGTGGCCTTCAGGACATGCCAGGCAATCTCATCTTGACCTCCTTAAATGCTGAGGACATCAGTGGCCGGAAATGTGGAGGTTCCCATAACATGAGACTTGGGACTGGGGATTTAGCTGAGTGGTTAGAGTGCTTGCCTAACAAGCACGGGCCCTGAGTCCGATCCCCAGCACCAAACTAAAAAACAAACAAACAAAAAAGATGCGACTTAACTATCGCAATCCCATCTGCTGATGTGAATAGGGTTCAATCAGAGTTCCCTAGGTATTCAAGTGCCCACTTCAGTCTAGGTTGGTATTTCTGGACTGTCTAGGCTGGTCATAAGTACTGACCACCCAGGTCCAGTATTTCTCTTGGATAAAGCACTAGTCTTCAGATACAGAGTAGAATAACAGCGTTGCTTTGCCCAAATGGAGGTGAGACTGGGAACGACAGAAAGATCTCTTTTGTGACTGGAGTTCCCATTGTCTCAGCAACTTGCTACTTCCATGTATCCTGAACCTGAAGAAGTCACCAAGAGCATGAGAAATGTGTCACCTGTCCATGCCTGGACCAACAGCCACACCACCACTGTTAACTCAGGTTCCTCAAAACAAATGAAAGGAGCAGAGCCACATCTTCAAGGGTTTCTTCTGCACTCTGCTCAGGACGCCAAACCCGCTTCCTTCCAGCTCTCCCTTTGGTCCTTCAGGCACTCAGAGATCCTGTGATGTGGCTCTTTGGCCCGGTACCCATCAGCCATGGCAAGATTGCTTCCACTGCTGCTGTGGGCTACTTGACAGTATAATCTTGGAAAAACCATCTAGGCACTGTGAACCTTAATGTCCCCATCAGTAAGCAGATATAATAATAACACTTGATGTTCTAGAAGAAATAAGGATGGCGTTTAACATGAATAAAACCTAAAAAATGATATCTATGCATTTCTTAAGTTGTCATTAACAGGAATCTCTAAAATGTTTTAAAAATATTTCTCCGAAGGTTAGTCTAGGGCCGAGATGTGGCTCAGCAGTGCGGCACCTACCTGGCAAGCACGAGGCCCTGGGTTCGATTCCTGATACCAGAAAGACTAAAGTAAGAAAAGACCAAAAAAAAAAAAAAAAAAAAAAAAAAAAAAAAAAAAAAAAAAAAAAAAAAAAAAAAAAAAAGGCCCTTTCAAAAAGAAAAGAAAAGAAAACAAAAAAATCCCTTTACGTCATGTACAGGTACAAAATAACCATGTTGATTATGATCATTATGTATGCAATGTACCAATACATGTTCTTGGTAAAAAATAATAAAAAAATTAAAAAAAAATCCCTTTACGAAGATTAGTCTAGTGTTATAACAGATGTATATGCTTACTAGGCAGAGTTAACACTTTAAAAAAATATATGCATAAACAAATAATTCATACACCCCTATTTAAGAAAGTTTTATGTTACCTATCAAATAGTAGAACAGGTGATTATTTTCATTGGCTCCAGCTTTTACTAATGTTATTTGCTTCTTATTTTATTGCATAATTCTTAGTTTGCTTGATTTAATTTGGCACATAGCTCTTGTTTGTACAATTTCTTAAACCTTTGTTTTGTATTCGACAGTATGAGAATTCCTCTTGTAATACAAAGGGCTTTGTTGGAAGATGCCATTTTTGCAACACCTAGAAAGGAATAACTGCTTAGCTGCTTTGAAAAAGCCTATGACTATCCCATGAAAAGAGTGTTCAATTCCCATGTGTCCTGGTATTCTTTGGTCAGTTGTCCCCAGCAGAGTGACCAGGCTGGATGTTTTTAACCTGGCCAGTTAAGGGAAGAATCAGGACCAGCATGTTGAAGACTTAAATTTATGTAGCTTTTTTAACCATAAAAGCTAAATGGTTTACAGGAAGCACAATAATGAGGTCACAATAACTCATTACCAATCTCGTATATGGCTATGTGGGACACCACAGAATTGCTTCTCTTATGTAAGAGTTATCCTTGGTTTTCCTCTTTGAAAACTCAAGCCTCGTTCAGTTTTGATTTTAAGTGGTAATAGTACTCTTCTCAAAGTTTCCATGAACAGGATGTTTACAATCAACAATACGTGGCTCTATTTCTGACATGGTGGACTGTATTTCCAAAGTCCCCCAAGGGCTCACTTTGTACAAAGGAAAAAGATCACCTTTAATCTGCTCTGAGGAGATCAGGTCACTGCTCACTTTGAACTAACTTTGTTATTCATTCTTGATATTATCCAGTATGAGGAATTTTTCAGCAAAAGGAAAAACAAACCCATAATTAACACTGACTCAAAAAAAAAAAAATCTGTCAAAATGGACATAAATCATTCCCGAAGGATTAGCTGGGGTGAGACTGCAGCCAAAAGAAAATGAATAAAAAACAAGAAAAGGAGCTTCTTAAAAGTCCATGCTTATTTTAAGAAAAGACGTAGAGGATAAAAAGGGGAAAATAATTCAAAACAAAACATCTGTTGGATTCATGTACTACATAATCTAATTGATAGATAATCTAATTGAGCAAGAAGAAACTATAGTTTAAACTTTTTCAAATACGAACATGGACTGTCAAGAATCTTATGGACTTTTCCACTGGCAGATGAACACCAAACAACACTTTTGAAAAGTTTGTTATTTTGCAAGCTTCACTTAATATGGTTCACTCTAAATTGCACAAAAAAAGATAGCTTTACTGGACTTACTGGACATAATATTTGTGTCTCTATACAGGGCCTAGACATTGAAAGCAGAAAGGTTTTAGAATATTTATCATCAAAAGCCTTATGCCACCAATTTCAAACACCAGCATCTCAAAAGAGAAAGAAAGAAAGAAAGAAAGGAGAAAGAAAAGCTTATAAAAGAAGAGCTTAAAGGAGTCCATGAGTAGTTTCCTTATCTCCATTGAACTACTCAGTTTTACCTGTATTGACCTACAATGATGTACTTAAATTTAATCACAATAGATTAAATTTTACTTAAAATCACTTCTAGGCATCGCTACAGAACTCTGCAAATATTAAAGGTACTGGGATTGGAGAACGCCCCTAAACATCTCTTGAACTCTATTTACTCCTTTCTTTCTCCCTATCCCCTAATCTCCAGAAACCACTGATATTCTGTCTCCATTGTTTATCTTTTCTAAAATGGCATAATGTTGGAATTATGCAACATGCGGCCTTTTCATGTTTTTTGTTTGTTTGTTTTTCCTTTCAGTAATATGCATTGAAGTTTCCTCCATGTCTTTGTGTGACTGTATAATTCATTTCTTTTATAGCAGAATAACGTTTTAGTGTATGGACTGTGCGAGAGTTTATGCATTAACCTACTGAAGACCACTTTGGTTGCTTCCAATTTACCTATTTGATCAGTGATCTACAGTTTAGTTTTTACCAGCATCTTGGATCATGTGCACATGTGTATACATAAAAAACCATCAAGATAGTCTATTAATCTGTTAATACGAAATTCCAAATCAACAGTGTGACTTTTCAGCCCAAGGCAGAAGGACTTTGACTGGCATATGCTACAAATTAGGTGGTCAAATAAAAATGTTTAACTAATTTTTATGTTTTCAAAAGAATTACATATATGTTAAAGGTAAATGATGTATTATCCTTTGATATGGAAGAAAATCCATGCTAAGATGTTTAAAATAGTAGTAAAATGTTATAAACAATAGTAGTAAAATTTTTAGCAGTCATAAAAATTCATAGATAAGAACCAAGGGAAATAATATCTCTTTTCCAGTGAGTATTTAGATATTAATATATATTTAGCAAGACAAATTTGGCATAAGATGAGGAAAACAGAGGTAAGGGAAAGGGTACTCTAGAAACATAAAATAATTCCTGTTTATAAAATCAGAATTATTCTGACATTCATATTTCTTTATGGGTCACTTCTTTAGTGTACCAGAGACTTGGACACATTAGGAATGCTACCTGTTTTGAGTAAGGAGGGAAAGATCCATCCTTTAATTAAAGATCAGTTGCTGCCCAGAGTGGTTACATGGTTTGTCCTGGGAGCATGGCTTTCAGATGATGCTGATTTTTATATGAATCAAAAACCAAGTGAAACAAAGGGCAGAAAGACGCATAGACACCTACTCAGATGCCAAGAAATACTAGGAATCCAGTAATTTTTCTATAGCAGTGGTACTCACAAAATATCTAAATTTGGGGGAGTTTTAGGGTTATATTTTATATGCTAAGAATAACTAGTTTCCAAAAGTTTTACAAATAACAAAAGGGAATATGGATTCACATATCCAAAGTATATTCAGAAGGATAAAAATATAAAACTAAGTCTAAAATATATTCAGGGAATATTATTCACAAACAAGTCAAATCAAGAAGATCATTTGATGGTATCAGCCAAATCAAGTTCATGTACAATTACAGTAAAATTGGAAAGTAAAATTGTCTTACTTGAACGCATTCCTTCTGGTCTGAAAAAACAGTTCTCTCTGCTTTGCTTATCACCATATTTCTTATGACTAAATAAGACCTTGCATGGTATAGACTTTCACTTATTAACAAATTGACTGGTTGTGTCTTTACTAGTACAATAAAGCATATATTCAGGGGGACATTTTAAAGAAAGTCCCAGATTCAGAGAACCAGAGGAGAGAAGTATCTACCAAGCTTAGTCATTACCCAGCATCCTGTCCTAATTGTTACCTTCTACTTAGGGATACAATTTTGCAGACTGTTGATTTGTAAAGTTTTGGGTTAATATTTCAACTGTGCAACCTCCCTAAGATGTGAATAAATGACATGCAATCCATCTGAGCCAGTAAAAAAAAAAAAATTCACAATCGTAGACTAGTGGATATTGTCCTTGTTGCTCACTTGCTTTCCAAATGCAGATCTTGGCTAAAGCTCTTGTGTACATGTGATAATCATATGCCCGCACAGAAATGGCATTCAATTTCCAGTATAAGCACTCACACAGGAGCGTCTGTCGTTAGGAGAGATGTGTCAGGGGAGGGAGGAAACACAATGTAGCCTCGCCGGAGTGGATGAGGACCTTTGACCCGGTGTCCTACGGCTGTGTTATCGTACTCTCTCCATTTCTGTCTCTCTCTCTTACACTCTCTGTCTCTGGGGATCCAGACCAATTCACAGAGTGGTACTGGCTTTGGGGAAAAAAAAATCAATGACCTATTCTCTTGGTCGAAACATGGAGTGTTGAGATGGCAGTCAGCACAGCAGGAGGTGGAGAGGAAAATGAAATAAAAGGATGCAATATCAAGGGATGGGGGATATAATTATGCCTGCAGAAAAGTATGCTCAATAAGCAGATTGCTGGGGAGTGGCAGAGACTAGCTTTTCATAAATATGAAATTGGAATTGGTTGAGAAAAATTAGGGCACTGGAGCTTTCTCCCTGAATAACGAAGGCATGATAATAGAGGTTATTTCCATCTCCATTGCTACCTGCCATTTGTCAATCACCTAATTACATTGGTGTGAGTGTAAGAGCCAATGTGCAGAAAGTGTGGGTGACGCTGTTGTGAGAATCATTTGCTTTGTCTTATTTTTTGATTTTGGAAATCAAACTATTTTTAGGGAACTGAATAAGACGAGAGAAAGAAAGAGGGAAGGAAGAAAGGAAGAATGAGGGAGGGTAGGAGGGAGGTGGGGAGGAAGAAGGAATGGAAAGAGGGAAAGAAAAGAGGATGAAAGGAGGGAAGGGAAGAAGAGCATGGAGGAGAAGATGAAAGAAAAGGAGAGGCCAGAACAAGCTGTTCCTGTCTGTGAGGAAAAATACAGCTGGCTGTGCCCAAGCTCTGGGAGCTGGGCCACGCCCCTTTCATCACTTCAGAAAGAGACTTGCCAAGATGAGAAATGACCACAGAAGGGGTTGAATATTAGGATTAATTGTCTTGAACCAGAGCAGTGAAGCAGGCACGCAAGGCCTATCGCAGTGGAGATAATCATGCCAATGAACAGTCCTTATGCTTTTCGATTTTTTTGGAAAGGAGAGTAGAAATGTACACAAAGGTGTGGACAGTTTTGCCACAACATCACAAACTTCAGAAACTTCAACTAAGAGAAGATAAATGCTTTCCCATTTGTTAGTGGTTTGCAGTGAAGGAAAGAGCACCCTTGGGCTCATGGAACTATCTGTGGCATTATTGGATGCCATCTTCCTTTTTTTTCTGCCCCCCCCATGATACTGTTTCTAAATTTTGATATTTGCTTTCACCATTGACCTATTCTTTTTACTAATTTACAGCCCTTTAAATTATTCCAAACAACAGTTGTGAGAAATTACTTATGGCCCAGGTGATACTCCAGAGTCACCAGTATTAACACTGAGACATGAACCAGAGTGTGTTTGGCAGTAAAATGTCTCTTGGTTCAAAATCATTTGTTTACTAACTATATATACTGTTTAGCTGGGACCGAGTGAAAAATAAAGAGTTTCAGGGGATGTTCTTTGACTTTCCCAGTTTTGAAGTTGTCCTGCATCCTTGTTTCAAGCCCATCGCTACAACCT
Organism: Hystrix cristata; assembly: GCA_004026905.1. NCBI lineage: Eukaryota > Metazoa > Chordata > Mammalia > Rodentia > Hystricidae > Hystrix > Hystrix cristata. The sequence continues at coordinate 128,263 of PVJO010002830.1, read as the reverse complement.
CTGCTTCCCTCAGTACCTCTCTTTCCCTGACTCTCACCCTCCTGTCTTCTTCTGCGAGGATCCTTCCTGTGACATTGGGCCCACCGAGATTGGCCAAGATGGTTTCCCCATTCAAAAATGTTCAAGTGGCTCTTATCTACAAAGTCCCTTTTCCCTTGTAAGACATTCACAGGACCTAGAGTATAGGACAGGAGCATCTTGAAAGCGCCACTGTCCTGCCTAACACAGCACCCAACAATCAAATACAGAAACGAGTTTTTTTCTTATATTGGCACATTCTGCCAAATATAAAAAAAAGATAATTCCTGCAGTCCTTTTAAGTGTACATAAAAACATTTTAGCCTAGTTTGTTTTTAAAAAGAGGAATGTGACTTTCTGAGGAATACTTTTCAGTTTACCAGCAAGCCGTTTGTTCAGTGTTTCTGCTGCATACTGCAGATTCTAGGATGACAAATACGATGCAGAGAGATGGAATGCTGAGTCATAAGATTGGGGTTTAACACAAATTCTCCCCGACTGTCTTTGTGGATGATCAGGACTTTGATCAATTTTGGATTTTGTTTTATTTTTAGCTTATTTAGGATCTTATCTCATTCACATTTGAATAGATACAAGGAAAGTATAGATTTATTTTATTTGCAAGGCTTTCTAAGGAAACAACTACTTAGCATGATATTTCCAGTGTTTAGCATAGTACCTGCTAAAAGGAATATTGGCAACCAGTAGTTTTATTAAGATATTAATAATGAAATCATTGGTACCCTGCTTCCATTGGCATATGGTTACCCTGAACTCCTTAACTACGGGGTGAAGAGAAAGATAGTGTGGTATTATCAGTGTCTCTTGGTGGATCCATGGTGGAGCAGAGTCCCGAGAAGGAAGGGCCGAGGGTGTATCAGAAGGCAGTGCTGCTGAGTGGACGCTCCCACAGCAAATGGTCAGCTGGTGACCCATTCACAAAGGAGGCCGAGTCATCACCTACCATTAAAGCCCAACAGAAAGAGCTTCCAAAATCAGCATGGCAACCAAATAGGATTGGGCTCTAGTTGCAGTGCAGAGCTAAATAGTGAAGAGGAAAGCAGTACTGGAGCTCAATAAAATTGGGGAACGTGATCCTGAGAAGGAAGGAAACCTCTCTGTGAGCAGCGGTGGCAAGAGAAATCTTCCCTCCTCCTGGATGAAGACTTGCAGTGCACAGCACAGTCCAGGGGCGGGGGGGGAGGTTGGATCAAGCTAACAGAGTCAGTGCATAAAACTCTGATCGACTGGGGAAGGCAGAAGTTGAAACGGCTCTTCTGCGAAGTATGTGTAAATATTTCTTTTCATGTGGGCAAATAACCTAAGGTGGTACAAGCAGGTGTGCCAATTAATGGTTACCCTCAGAGAAATTATGTCTTCATCTCACTGGAACAGGTAATTTAAACAAGATCCACTTTTTTTGAATAAACTGGAAACAAATGATGCTGGATATTCATGTCATCATCAACTAATAATGTGAACATGTAATAATTCTGACTTAATGTCAGAATGCAAAGGTGATATGAGTGTGTATATTCAATTATTTGAAAACCTTTGTTTTGCTGGAGAAGGAAAAGGCTGCAAAAACTTCTTTGTTCATGCTCTCAAAGTCTGTGTCCTGGATGTCAACTACATTTATTGTTTCTTTAAATAGGCAATGTGGGCTTGGGTGGTGCCCAGCTGAGAGCAGAGGCCTGGTCTAATTTGGAAAAGTGCAGGCGTCCTTGTCAAAGCTGGAAGAGGCTCCAAACGAATTCTCCTTGGGAGCCTGACCCTGTCAGTCAGAGTAGCTTGCAGCCACGCTTTTCTGGGAAATGTGGAAAATCATCATCTACAGTAAATCTGCTGCCTGAAATGTCTGATATCATCCGTAACTGACTGAGTTTTGGGGTGCATGTCTTCTATTGCTTTTATGTCTTTAAACATTAGTATTAACCACTTTTTTTTTTTACTTTTTGATTTTAACTTATTTTGAGTAAAAGTATTTTCGGCAATCAATTCCTTGTAATACACAAAAGACTTCACAGCACAGAACAGTAATAGACATGGAGGCATGGTCTTGGCCTCATGGTGTCTTGTTATTGCTAAAGAGTAAGGCATGTTCTTAAAAACACTCTTAGAGTTTAACAAAAGAGAGAAATGCTGGGGACCAAGGAAGAAGAGGAGGTTTTATAGACTATGTCATGCACAGACAGAGTGTGGAAACATGGATCCTCTTTGTACGGCCAAATAACCTGGTGTGGATACAGTCAGGAATGTCAGTTGGTGAGAAGTAACATAGGATCCTGGAAAGATAACTTGGGACCAGATTGTGGAGGGCTAAACTGACTTGGTGGTAGAAGAAGTTTTAAATGACAAATGGCCAGAAGGTGACTGGAAAATAAAGAGGTAATGGTGTTCTGTGGCTTCTACTTCACTGAATACGATGGACTATTATTTCTTGAAACTAGAAACAAAGCCATCAGTTTTTGCTATGTAATGGGTGTAGCATAAAATAGACACATAAGATCAAAGAGCTCCTTACCTATCAAATGATCCTATTCCCTTTACTACAGCTTAGACCACCTCTAGAGAGTCCTGACCCAGTAGTCAGCCAGCCTCATCTGAACACTTGTATCTCAGAGTACACCTGAGTCCATCTGCTCTACTATCATTAACTTCTCCCTTATCTTGAATCAACTCTGCCATCGCTTTTAACATCCTGGTCTCCACCCAGCTCTCTGGAATCCCAAGAATAATTCCAAATTTTCTCATACATTATAGATCTGCAATTATTGTACAAAACTCCCTACACTTTTGACGTATTTTTCCCTTTGTTCCATTGCTCATAGGACACAATCGTGATTTCTTACAGTCTTTGGGTGCATTTATTCATCCATCAATGTCCCTTTCCTCTGAAGGTGGACTGTGGAAGTAAAGAAGAGTGTAGGTGTGACCTAAGGAAAAGAGCATACTATAACTAATTCTTCAACCCTGGTGAGAACTGTATTTCTGGAAGATTGTGAGGGCTATAAATTATTGAGCTGACACATCTAGACAACCTTAGAATCAGTCATTTACACATACGAATATCCTTGTTTTTCAAATGAGGAAACCGAGTTACAGAGAAGCACAGAGCTGACTTAGGGTCATCCACATAACAAGTGATACAGTCAAAATTTCAATCGAGGCCATCCTCAATTCAAGGTCTATCTGTTTCAATGATTCTGCCATGCTTTTTATTTAACCAGTCAAGCTACAGCATCAGCACGTCCCCATGACATGAGTGTGGACATATCAAAGAACACATGATTAAACTATAATTCTAAGAAATAATCAAAGCCTCTCAATCTAGTGTGTCTTCTGACTACAGTTAATTTTTGTAAATAGCACAAAGATACAAGCAGTGCTGGCAAATGCAAATTAGACCAATGATGTTCAGGACATGGGAATGACAAAAAAATGCATTGATTGAGTTGGCAGTTTGTCAGAAGAGATGGGGCAATGGAAGTACGATCTTGCCAATTAAGGCACTAAAGAGTTTTTTGTTTTAAATTCCAGACATAGCTAGAGAGTGTGAACAACGGCTGTCCCAAGGTGTTTCCATTGTACCACACTGGCCCATGTACTGACCGATGTCTTTCAGCAAGGATAATAAGGATGAGCAGTCACAGCCGAACTTGGGATGTTTCAGTATCCTGACAGCCACTTCACATTTTGATCACAGCAATTTGACTTCATAGGCCATGATCAGAATACGAGAAGATGGCATTTACAATACTAAGTAATGACATAAAGTCACCTATTTCTTAGCATACTTTAAAATTTAAAAATAGAAACTTGTTTTATCATTTAGCATCTATCCACACGATGGTGCAGAGATATTACGAAGGTTTAAGCAAATTGCATATTATATATGGCATGCTTGCTTAAAACATTTAGAGAACAGCTGTCACCCTAGGAGCTACCCAAATCTGTGGAGTAATGAGTTGTGTTATCATGTACTATACTTAAGCAATAAATATTATTCTTATCTACTTGGCATATAAAGACCAACACACACTGTGAAATCTTTTTCCCCATATTTACAGTTGCAGATAATTCTATTTCCTTACCCTGAATATTGCACATATTTTTCTTGTAACCTGTATTTGATGACTCTGGGAAAAATAATTATTTCCCCTGACTGTATTTGACCAATACACACTAACATACTTGATTATAGCAGGAGAAAATTGAATTATTGGAGAATATGACCCTGTATGGTATCTGGGATGCCAACGTTTCTGGGAACTACCATCACTGATACAAAACACAATTTCGAATAACTTTTAGAACGTTCAAAAAATTAGCATATGGTTTCTGTCGTAATATCAATTGCCACTTTGAAAATTAATTACTAGTAAATATGGTACATCTTTGGACTAAGCCACTAAAGATAATTGAGCTTTTGAACTTCTGCTAGATGGGATATGATTCTTATTTAATTTTCAATGTTTGTACAAAAAAAATAGAAATTGTAGCTTTAGCATAGGAGAATTTTTCATGCTTTAAATATACACTTAATTCCAGGATCTATGAGCATATTTAAATTGAGAAATGCTTTTAATCGATGGTGTGTCTGTAATAGGTGGCATGTTTGTATCATGAGAATTCTGTTTCTTGTGTAAGGAACAGAAGTGTTAATACCACGATGAACAAGGTGTATGTATAAGTTAGGAGGCCCCGTGGAATTTTTCTTCTTAGGTATTTAAACTGGATGCGAAAAGTAATATTGACCTTTATAAGAGGTGTGTTTGTGTGTGTTTCTAACAGTTACTAGCTATGCCCTGAAAGACTAACAAGCTGTGGAGCTTAGCTCCTTCTGGTGAGAAGATCTTGAAGGAGATAAGTTTGTAGGTCCACCACTATAGAACAGTATAGACATGAATGAAATACACTGTGTTTGGGCCTTAAATCTTTAGGAGAGATTGATTCTTTGGAAGGGCAGATAGTGACATTTACCCTAGAAGCAGATGAATGCAATTGCTATGATTCACTTCGTGAATGTCCCTGGAAGGCCCATAGATTACAGGCTTGCCCCACAGAAGAATTGGGACCTTTAAGAGCTAGGACCTAATGGAGGTTTTCAGGTCACAGAGGTGTGCTCCCAAAAGGGACTGTGGGACCCTGGCCTCCTCCTCACTCTTTTCTTCTTGGCTGTGAGATGAGTGGTTTTGCTTTACCACATGCTCTAAATGCTTCACCACAGACATAAAAGCAATGGATCTGCCCTGCTTGTACAGACTGGAACTTCTCAGCCAAAATAAACTTTTCTCACTGAGTTCATTATCCCAGGTGTTTTGTTATGGTTCCAGAAAGCTGACTAACACAGTAGCTCATGCCTGTGCTACGTGTGGAGGTCACCTAGAAAGAAAGCTGGCCAAGGGACTGTCCTAGTCTTTGCTTCTACATAATCAAATGAGTCCAAGTGGCCTCTGCATGGATGTTTGGGTCCTTGAAATATGCTACCACACAAGCAAGACAAACTTACCTTCAGCCTTCAGCAATATCGTTATTTGATACCCTGAAGAGATGCATTATTCAACATTGGGTGTTTCAGACCAAAAAAAAAAAAAAAAAAAAAAAGACTGGATGCTTGTTCACATTAATTTAGCTCCCTAGACTAATCCAAAACTCAAATTTCCCTGAGAAGTTTTCTTAGGAGGAATTGACCTTGGGAGATGGTGTATATAGTACCTTCAGACACTTTTTAAAGAAAATTGGCTCACTTTTCAGAGAAACATTTAATATGCATCTTTTGCTAGCTCTCTGCATCAGCATCCACTGGAGGAATGGAATATATACATGAGATGTATGATGTATAGAGGATTTGCAAGGTAGGCTTACAATGGCAGCCTGCAGAGTCAGAGTCAGGTGTGGAAGAAAGGAAAAAGGTGGCCTGTGTTCTACAGAGCTCGAGGAACCAGTCAAAAGTCCAAGACCTGGAGATTCTTTCTGAGTCCCATGCAATTCTTGGTCAGGAAGCCAAAGGGTCTGCAATAGAGGCTGAAGGGTCTGTACTGGGAATTGGGAGATGATGCCCAAGGGAACAAGGAAGACTGGAGCTCCTCTGAAGAAGCAGAAGTGAGACTTCCTTATTCATTCCCTTTCCATTCCATCCAGGCCGTATGTCTATTGGTTGGTGCCACTCCACACCCAAGGTACATCTTCCCTCTACAGTAAATCCATCATCTGGCCCACAGAGAGCTGTGCTAAATTAATCAACCAGGTGTTTCTTATTCCAATTGACATGACAGTTAACAATCACACACTCCAAAGACAAGTAGGACAGCCACGAATGGCATATCGGTCTTTCAAAACTATTGCTGGCTTTCTGAATTTCTCTATTTCTCATTGCTATGTCCCCACATATAGTCTTTTCTGGAATACTTTTCCATTTTTCCTGTCTGATCGACTTGTAATGATCCTTAAAGTTTGGCTCAAATGTTAAATCATTTCCCAAAACTCCTGAAGAAGAAATACCTCCCTCTGTGTTTCTGCATGGCACCTCCTAGCTAACTAGAACCTGTATTACCTTATATGCATATTCTCTCCTGATATTATAAGTACCAAATCATACGGTAATATTCCCATCCCTAGAGTCTGTCCACACTTGCTGCCACCATGTAGTAAATATTTACGAATAAGTAAGTGTATACACCCATAAGCAGAGGTCCCCTTCGGAGTATAGAAAGAACAGGTAGGGTGGTACACACATAGAGGTGACCATCTTTGTTTTGGAAACTACAGTCTGCTGCAAAAAGTTCATAAGATGAAAATGGTAAGTTTCCTTCTTTATTTCTAATAATCTCTCCTCCAAATATTTATTGCCCATCAGACATCAAGTTAGAAAAAACAAAAAGAGGATGTAGAGGTAGACCCTTAGAGTAAACACATTTTAGTCAAATTTTCTTGAGACATATAGAAATAATTACAAAATGATACTTTACAGAGTCCCAATATTCCTCTACTTACAATAGAATAATGTCCCAATGAACTTATCACAAGCTGAAAATACCATAAATCAAAAACATGTGCCCTGAAAGATGAGCAAGCATACATTGTGATAGAAAACGGAAGCAAACAGCCAAGCAGATAGGAAGGAGCAGGAAAAACAGGAGGGCTAGAAAATAAGCAAAAAGTATTCTGTTGCACGGGCAAATCTAAATCATTTATTATGCCAAAATTTAAGTGAGGAGTCACGAAGCAATAGAAGAAAATGTTGTAAAGATCGATAGGAACAATATTATGAAGAATATTTTATGTCATACCGAAGACATTCATTTTATCCTATCATTCAATAATGTTTAAGCAAAGATGTAAGTTTGTCAAATTGTGTTTTCTGTGTGAATGGTTAACTTGAGGTGTGAGACAGGAGTCCCTCACAATGTTCATGAAAGATTTGAAAATGGTCAGTAAAATAATCAGGAACTACAAACTGAATGAGAAATAGTGAGAAAGTAAGCCTATTAGTATAGTCGTTAGGAGGGTAGAGACGGAAAAAGAAGAATCAAGCATAATCTCCAATATTTCACCTTGAAGGATGGTGAACTTTGGTGTTAATAAAAGTAAGAACAGAGAAATTGCTGAGTCTGAGAAGGAGGCACACTAAATGTGGGCAATGCTTGCATTTGAGTGTTGGAAGTGTACAGGAATGAATCCAAGAAGCAGAGAGATGTGAAGGTTTGGTGATTAAGAGAAGAGATTAGGGATTTCGGAGAGATTTGGAAGAAACCAGCGTGTTTGAGTAGATGGAATTGAACCCATGAGAATGGATAAAATTAAATGGATAAATAAATAGGTGATCAGAACAACAGAATAAACAAAGAACTCTAGAGAATACCAGTATTTCGGGCCAACACACAAGGAGAAGATAGGAAAAGATTTGTCTATCTGTACACAGAGCAATTCAAGTGGCTCAGAAAATTAATAAAAATAAGCATTCTTTACACTTAACAGTTTGCTATTATGGAAAGCCAAAGAATATTGTATTATTTTTTAACTGCTGTGTTCCTTGCAATGCCTCTAGTATAAAGTACACTTAGCACAATGACAATCATGTAGTAAACTCTCGGCATTTATTAGGAAGACCCTCCTGAGGACAAATTCCTGATGAGTCTGGGAGAAAACATGACAAAGCAGTCTAGAAGTATAGACTGTTCTCTTAAGAATTTTAGGTAAAATGGTAATACCTCAGTTCACGAACGCTTCTGCTTGTATGTTGCTTCCATTCTCAGATTTTGCATCGGGTGACAAACACAAGCAGGGCCATCTCGCCCACACGACCACAAATGTGGCTATCTTCTTCCAAATCATAAAACAGGTTGGTAAACTGAGGTACCACTGTACAGTAATTAGATGAGAAAGACACTAAGGGGACAGAAAATAGACAAGCATTTTTAATTTAGGAAGAACAGAATTATCGGCAGACTCAAAAAGTCAGAGACTTTAGGACAAGAGTACATACATATAAAAACATAATTCCACAGGGGGAAGAAAACTAACAATAAAATCAAGAGTTCAGACAAGTAAACCTCTTAATAAGGAAGGAAAAAAGACGTTATCATTTGAGGAGACAAAGAGACAAGGACATGGCATTTCGCATGCTATATGCTGATCGTAGCATACTGAGAATGATTCTGAGGGGTTTGCTCTTTCTACTGAATATGCCAGCAAGAATGTGAACTCAGAAAAAGGGGAGCAAAGTTGAGGACAGTGCATAAGAAAAGTGGTGTAGACTTCTGAGTCACTGACCAAGGTGTAGGAAAATCAACAATTCGCATTGACTCTGGAGGCCTTACATGGTCAGGGTTTCACAATTCAGAAGTGTCCTTTAATGACCCAGCGGAGAGCAGGGATTCTACCAGATGTTACTCCATATTCAAGAGTTCTTTGGCTCCCTTGTACCAATGGGACAGACAGAGAAAAAGACTTAGAACCAGCTCTAGAGACCAGACCAGGACAAGAGTGTTTGGAGGCAAAGCATGCTAAGACCAGTGAGGAAATTTAGAGAAAAGGACATTATGAGAAACAAGATCCCCATTTCTTTTCATATAATTGGCCACTGAAACATAAAGGACCATGATGGAGCTGCTTCAGAAAATGACAAAATTGAGAATTATCTTATATAGGGGGGCAGAGGACAGGAAAAGCTGAAATAAATTCAATACACAATTCACTGGACAAATAATAAATCCACTTAGATTAACAAATTTTGTTAATTTGGTAGATTATTGAGACACCCAACCAGTTTGAGAAAGCACCATTGAGAAGCTGACTATGCGGTTCCATTTGAGTGAAGAACAAAGGAGCCAGTTTTCTCCAGTAGGCCAGAAATGAGTCTCCAGCTCTGTGCACCCACGATATGAATAGAAATATTTGTGAATCATCATATGGGCAGTATTTGCCTCTAAGTAGATTCACCCCCAGCAAAGGAGATCACATGACTTCATTAACAACCCTTATGCACATTTGTAGATCCTGCTACACGTCCATGTAGATTTAAGAATACGGCTCCTCTTTCATCCGAAGATAATATTTAACATCTAGAGTCCCTAAAGCTTTTGCACAGTGATGGGTGCATACTTCTTCTCCTTAGTTTTATCTTTCTGCAGCAATTTATATGGAACAGCCTCTTAGCATTAGGAATCATTCCAAGTTCTTCAGGCAGTGGGGTCTATGAAGCATTCAAAATTAGTCTGTGATGGCAGCTATTTTAGCCTCATAAGATATACCCTCAGATTATACTCCACTTTTTTCCCCTTTAGAAAACACCGGCCATAAAAATGTTTAATTGGCCAGAATTCTCTTTGGAGACTGTGTTTCATTAACTCAAGAAGACCATCAGGGATATTTTAAGAGATAAATCTGACCCAATGCACATTAACATTTTGTAAGATTAGAAACGTAGACTATAAAAGGAGTTTGCCAGGATGAACATTTATAGCTTTGAGTTGGCAGACTTCTATGTTCTACTTCTCTAGTTTAAGTCTTTTCTGCTGTCAGAGGAGCAACAAAAAATGTAAATAACTAGGGTTTGAGTGAGATCCCAGCCCAGACTTTCAATAAGCAATTGAAAGAGTTTTATACCGGACTTGCCATTTTTACCTTAAAGTTACCCGGCAGTCTAAAACTGTCTTTAATGTCAGCAGCATGTGAGGGCCCTGTAGAAAGGTGATCAAAAGGACTCTCCCGGCTTAGGTGCCCTTTGTCTCACAGGAAGGTGAGGCGCGACATCTGGAGATGACGGAACGCATGATTAACATTACCACCAAGAATGATTAATATCTTCTTAAAGCACCTACTTCCAGATTATCCATCATTTCATTAGAGTGAAAAAAGTTGCCCGTGAAAAGGGACTGGCCCTCTGAACCATGAATAACTCACCCACCCCTTGACATGTTTACTAATTGAGTAGCAGAGCGGGCTTAATACTTTAATATATTTATACTAAGCAAATTATGACTTTTTCTCACTGCTCTGGGTGAATTCGGGATTGTAGTGAAATAACAAAGTGCTTTTGTTTGGCAATTAAAGGTCATTTTATGATTAATACTAAACTTAACCCTTCTTCTTGACAGAAAGCATTAATTTTTTTGTCATAAACCATTGACCAGATTTCTTGTGAGAGATTTTTGCTATGCAATATTGGGTAATTTGCACTGTAGATGTGACATTTAAAAGATTCCTCATTAACCAAGGCCTTTGAAAGCATTTACTTTTAGCATGGGTCCCAAGTCCATGAATTTATTTAGTGTTTTACTTAAAAAGAAATTACGTATTCTGGAGGAGAAAGTGCAGGGACTATGTCAGATTTTCTCTACGTTCCTTATCCTCCCTGTAAGTGAAATATTTCCTTAAAACTATGAGGGTGCATCTAAATACTGAGCCTCCCCACGGAGTGCTAACAATAGAATAGTAAAATCATACCGAAAATCTTTTCAATGCATATGTTTCAGTTAGATAATGAGTGAAAATAATTATTTGCACAAGGCAAATAAGATAGTTTTTATATTAATTGAACACAAAACATTTCTATTTCTGTTTCAATAACTTGTACTTTTTCATTTTTATTTTGAATATGTAAAATCTTGAGAAAGAATTGAATTTATATTTGTCCTAAGAACCATCTGCATCTGGCCCAATGCTGTGACCAGGTTTAACATTTTATATTTCAACATGTTCTTTAGAAACATAAGAACACAGTCAAGCATATAAAGAAATGACCCTGGGAAAACTTCTGTTTTTGGCAGTACTGAGATTTGAACCTAGGGCTTTTGCACTTAGCTGCAGCCTCAGGCCATTTTTATTTGTTTATCTTGGACAAGTTCTTGCTAACTCGCCCAGACTGGGCTCAGACTTGTGATTCTGCTGCCTCAGCCTCCTAGAGTGTCGGGATTATAGGTAGAAGAAGGTTTTTAATGAGTATAGGCAGAGTTGAGCTGTTGGCGCCTAAAGATGCAGAAGTGTTTGGGTCTCTGTTGCTCCACTCACCAAGTGACGTTAAGTGCAACCCGTCCAATCCCAGCACACCTTGAAACTGAAGGCTAAATGATTATTAGTTACCTGAGGCTTTAAAGAGATGAAGTCAATGAAAATTTTTAATGATTTTACATAACTTTTTCATATACAGTCATATAACACATGCTTCTTACATTTCTAAAAATAAGTCACACTTGGTGTCTCACCTAATATTTAATGTGTATATTTGTATAATGTGCTTGTGGATATGCACATATTACAAAGCTTCAATGTTCAGAATCTAAATTGCTTTACCTTTTTGTTTTGTTTTGTTTTGTTTTGTTTAGGAAAGGTATCACTATGTAGTTCAGGCTGGCCTTGAACTTACTATGTAGCACAGGCTGGCCTCGAACTCATGGTGATCCTCCTGCCTCAGCCTCCCAAGCTCTGGAATTACAGGTGCGTTTCATCACACCCAGAGCCTTAACCTTTAATGAAAGTGTTTCTTAAACATTTTGTATTATTTGTGAAATGAGCAAACTGATGAGAAATACATTTATTTCAGAGAAAGCACAAAAGAATAGGAGCAAACACAATTTATCTTATACTTCTGTAAATAGAAAGTTTTGTTGGCATAATAATCTAAAAGATTATGGATTATGTAAACCAAATTCAAGTTTGTCTACTACACTGCACTATATCCTCCGTACACTGGAAATACACTCGGCGACATCAAACTCATTTCTTAAGTAATGAGTTACAGAGCGCTGTGGCCCTCTTATAAGTATTCATTAAAACAAATAAACTATAGCATTCTAATATTGTTAGAGAAGCCAAGCTGAAAGAAATTAAATATACTTCTTCATTATAGAAGTATTTAGATCCTTGTGAATTTTTAAGAAACCAACTAGAATCAATACTTGCCAAAGTAACTTGGCAATGGAACCATCTACTTATATATTTTATCCTTTTTTTCAGACTACAATTCAGTGGAAAATAATTATCTGTAAATTAATATGCATAAATACATAATGTATATTTACAATGAATTACTATATATCTACTTAACTGCATATATGCCTAATAAGAGATAATTATAAATACTATTTAAAGATTGTTTCTTAGGATAGAGAATCAGGAAATATGATTAGGTAGCCACAAAGAAATGAATACCCCAATCAAATCCTACAAGAATATCTGTGACACAAAATCTCAAAGTATAAAGATAACTTAGGATGGGGAGGATGACTCATTATTTGTAGCTGTATCGTCTGAGTGTTTTACTACATTCAGATATGTCTGACTGAAAGATGATGTCATATTTGGGGCACCAGCTTTATTTTTGGTGAGCACATCCCAGGATGTGAGTGAAAAGGGAGCTTCGTAGTTATATCCACACAGCTAGTTTCATATTCGGGCAAGTCTTTAGAAAATACTGGGTGAGTGTATTATTAAACCAACTTTAAACAAGAGAGAGGCTTTATGGAGACCTCTACTGTCTAAATAGAGGTCTCACGTTTGAATAAATCATGTTTCCTGGGACAAATCTTTACTCTCTAGATTGTGCCAGTTGGTATGTTAAATATTAATGACCCTGGCTAAACTACCTTCACTAAGGAACTACCTTAGTCTTTAGAGGATTGGTCCTATCTGGCTGATTCTATACGTAGAGAGGTATTTCATTTGACAAATTCCATCCATGAATACTTTAAAGATTTCTTCCCTCTCTACAACCACAATCAAAAACATCTTTAGAACCGATAACCCAAAAGAGATATCAGAGACTGTATGCCTGATACGTAGGTTGTCATTTCAGAGACTTAATTTCTAAATCCACCTTGCCTTCTACCACCAAAGTCACAGCTGTTTGGGGTGGAGTAGCGTATCCTCATCTGAAGGGTGCTGATGTACCAGGAAAATGTATGTTTTATGGTTAAGAATTCATGAGTTCAGATTCTGGCTCTATCCCTCTACCTGTGTGTTTGTTTAACTTATGATGTGATCCATGGACCCTGTTAGGTGGTTAGGGACATAGAACTTCAGCCCCAAGGCAGACGTACTAAATAATAATAATAAGCATCTTAACAAGAGTCAAGGCAATTCTTCATGTGTACATCACAATTTGGGAAGCACTATCCGAGATAATGACAAAGGTATTACATGAGGAAGTCAAATGTTGAAGGATCATGAGAAGTATAAACTACTCGTTCCATTAAGCAGGCTGTTGGCAAGTACTGAGACCAGATCATTGAAACTGTTTCAGTTCTGAAATGTTCTGTCGATCTGTGCATTTTCTCAGAAGTAGAGCATCATGATCACCACCTATGGGATGATAGTGTCACCTGTAATTTTCAGTGTTCCTGTACAGTTCCCCCTTCTTGGGTTGCACCCACTTCTTTGGGATTCAGTGCATCCTCGTTTGTAATTTGGGACAAGTCTAGTCAGAGTTGCCTTGGACTTTCAATATTTATCTTCACTTTTTCTTCTTTGGCTCCTGGATTTCAATGTTAAGTTAGGTTTTATAAAACTCTGCTCTCAGTTCACTATTTTAAAAACAATAGGCAGCAAACCACCAATTCTACTCTTAGGTCAGTCTCTCTTCTGCAATTACTTTGGCTACCAAACCCCCTAGTTCTGTAGCATACTAGGAAAACATTTCTGAACACTGCAACATGTTGGCCATTCTGGATGAATCATATGGAAAGAAAATGTGACAACAAACCCTTGGACAGAATGCTTCCCTACCTTCGCCCAGAGAAATGGGAGAACATGTCCATTTGCTTTTCTCTATAGACAGCCATTATATCCTTGTGTATATGTTTACAGAATAACAACATCGAGCTGGGATATTTGAAAGCTCTCCATTAACATTCTTATAATTAAGGTAAGAGGAAGTTGGAAAAAAGGAAAATTCTGGCGAGATCCCTTGGAAAGAAAGAGCAGACTAGGTGGGTAGAACCAACAGAAAGCAGTTAAAGTGAGTTTTGAGCAAAGTTTTTGTTGTTGTGTTGTTTGTTTGTTTCCTTATTGGCCGTAGGTCAGTAAGCTTACTGGGGAATCCTACACTCTCAACTTTGATCAAGATTACCTCACGCTGATCTGTGAGAATTAAACGAAGTTGGAAGGGAGAGCTCTAGTCACGCCACAATTATACCATGAACACCCCAATTCCTCAAGATCACTCAAATGTCTAAGGTGGCACCTGTACTCCGCAAAGACTCAGGTTCATTGTGCCCTCTCCTCACAAGATTATGGCCTCCAGGGCTCAAGTGCACCAGCAGGAGGCTGCCCTAAACATTACTTAAGGCCCAGCGTATGAAGACCTCTGGCCAGCGTGGTGTCCTCCCCTACACGTCAGGCCTCAGCACTCCCGCGCTGGTGGCAATTTGTCCTCCTCTTTGCCCTCTCTGCTCTGTTACCATCGTCCTGGACTTTTCCTCTGTGCAGCTGCTGTCCGCAGCAGCTGCACCCACTACATCTTTAGCAGTGGACCGAGGAGGGTATTAATCATATTTTTGAGGAGGACACTCTGCTATTTATCTCCCTGACACCTCCAGCGATGGGCCGCCCAGGCCTGCCCACAGCCCATTGACTGGTGAGATTGCACATTACCTTGCTCCATCGGCTCTCCCTGCCCTCTCCATTGACTGGCTGTTCAACGGTGGAGTTGTGTTTGTTCAATCAGACATAATTTATACCTTTTTTGTTCGAAATTCTGGAGAATGCATGCTAATTTTTAGTTGAAGAGCAGCGTTTTCAGTCTAATTTCAGGTTAAACGAAACTGAGACCAAAGATGCTAAAATAAAATTCTTCCGTCACTCCTCCCCTATTGCCACCAAAATAACGTGGGAATTACAGGGACATGTGGGCTTCAACCAGCAGCTGCATTTACAGAATGTATGATCGGTTTCCAAACGCCCATGTTTTGTTATAAATTATGCACAGATGTGCATTTATACATAACCTCTATCTCAAAGTTTAAGAGTTCTCTGCAGAGAAACCACCCATCCTTCATGCAGCTCCCTGTAATTCTTTGCTGCTTTGCGTGTAATCTCTCATTACCAGTCATTCTGGTTTGTTGCCTTGTGTATCTCGCAGCCTAATTTGTCACTTATCTTCTCACTTCTTAAACTTTTTACTTTAAGATGCAAAGGAATGGAGAGGCTAGTGCTTAATGACTCCAAGAACTGAAATTATATGTATGGCATTGGAAATTAAATGACTTACTAATTAGCTAATCAGTAAGTTTATTAATAAAGTGGCTGCAGAGTGACAAAAGGCTGCTCCACTGCATACCAGAGGGACTTGGTTCTTTGTTTTCAGACACACTGTTCTCTTAAAAGCGTCCCCAAGATGAATAATTGGCTCAAAATCTGCAGTATTATGCTGAATCAGCAAGTTAAAGAAAATAAAAAATATTAAAGCAAGAGTTCTCTGAATTTGTATGCATTTATTCAGGAAGTAATTATGATGTCCTTCCTATATGCCAAGTTCTTTGCAAGCAACTAAATTTAGTTAGATTTATACTCACGTGCCCATGATTTCGTTGACTTATTTATTTAATTATAGTCAGTTACATTAACTTAGAAAAGGTGGTTTTCTTTGTTAATGTAAAGCCTCAAATACAAAGCTTCTAAACATACTCAGTTCAGTGCATGGCTTGTGTATCACCCACTAGAAGGTGGATGCTTCTGCCATCAGGGCTTGGAAATAACTAAATAAAAGTGGAAGGCACTCTGAACTGGGAGTCAAACCTATGTTGGAATTCTAACTTTGAAAGCTGAGTGCATTTATAGAAGTCCCTAAGCCCTATGAACCTCAGTGTTCTCTTTGAAAAAATATGGTTAATACCAACAGGTTAATGAATTACAAAGTGAAGAAGTTAAGATACAGGTTTAACCAGGGCATAACACCACTTTTGTGTTAAAGGAGCATTGTAGTGGGTGTATAATGCCCATGTTTATTCTTTAGAATATTTCTATTGATGAATTATTAATTTTAATTATATGAGTTTTATTAAGCAATGAGAACTTAACAGAAAAAATTATCAGAAAATAAAGTATTGAAGTTTTAATATTTATTGAGTGCTTTTCATAAAAAGCATCAAAATTTTCAACATCAACTGTTTTTTGGTTTACAAAGTCAAAAAATAACAACAGAAATAAATTCCTATATGAACTACAATGAAAATATCAACAGAACTCCACAGCAAAAATAATCTTTACTTCACTTATCACACCCCAGGCCGTCTTCACACACGACCATAGCATGTTCCATATGCACACATCGCTTATACTGACAGAACTTGTATTTTGCTTTCCTGTGCTTTTTGTAGGACATACTTGACATCTTGCTGGTCTTGCTGTTTTGTTAGGAGGTTCTTATTATCTTATATGATGTACAGTTAGCAGGAGCATAAAATATCAATAAAGTAAATATTAAATTCTTAATACGGGTTGCGCATTTAGAATAAACATCAACATTTTCACATCATCTTTATACTTGCTTACAAAACATAAAGATAACATCAGAAATAAATTCCTACGTGAACTACAATGTATATACAAACAAAAGTCTACCAGAGAGATAATCTTTGCTTCAACTGTCACAGCCAAGGCAGCTGTCACACATGGCAATTGAGTGTTCGATACACAAGTATTGTTTACAGTGACAGCACGTATTTTTTTCTACCCTTTTCCGTAAAGTACAGTTGACATCTTTTTTAGTTGTTGTAGTAGGTCTTTATGACGTTGCACCTACCTGTCCATCTGTCAGCTCACCAGTGTGCTCCACAATATTTTTTTTTTTTTGCATAGGTCCCTGGGCAGAAACATTTTGTTCTTCCTCTGCTGTAAATGATCTCTTATGAGTTACATTTCTCCATGTTATTTTGCACTTTTTTCTTTATAAACTATCAAACTATTTATGCCTCACATGTTTAGGATGGAATACAGCACAAACACTGGCCAACGCTTTGTGATTCAAGTGACATCATAGCTGCTGCACAATTCATCAGCAACATCTACTCCATCTTTGGTTTTGCTGTAGGAGGTTACCATCTTAAGCTTTGGTTTTTTAGAAGTTGCTCTATCAACATTTCCATCATGGTGCAGTGTTGACATCAGCAATACTGGTTTGTTTTTCTTTGCCATGTATGAGGCCAATGTTATATCTTCCTAAAATCTAAAGATTTGTACTATATAATTCTCTGTTTTGAAATGGCAATGTCTCACTCAGAATTTCTGCTTTATCCTTGTGAACAGTTCCTAAGTTGGTCAACTAGTGCTCTGTTAGCAAATGTGACATTAATTGGAAACTGGCAAACCAATTGTCAAATGTCACATGCCGATTAGTTTGTGAGATGGGAGCGACAGGTCTGTTTACATCATTTGGTTTATTACTCTGT
Source organism: Hystrix cristata (assembly GCA_004026905.1). Classification (NCBI taxonomy): domain Eukaryota; kingdom Metazoa; phylum Chordata; class Mammalia; order Rodentia; family Hystricidae; genus Hystrix; species Hystrix cristata. The sequence goes on along the minus strand of PVJO010002830.1, from coordinate 110,357 downwards.
GAATAAGGACCTGCTGGCTGAGTTCCAGGATAAATTTCTAAATTGAAAGTATAAAATATCTTCCCAACTAGCAGGAAATAAATTTTTATACTGTATTTTGAAGGCTTTTTCGGCATATTCTACCTAACATTACAGAGACTGTGAAATGCTGCAAAATGTTCATCAATGACATGAATAGTCATGTGTTTGGATGGTGTGTAAATTCCTCGACAATTGCCCACAAATCCCTAAAACAACAGATAGCAGCCGGATTTTTTTTTTTTTTTTTTTCCTCTCTTGCTGGGTGGTTTGGTCATCAAACCTCAGGCAACTGTGAAAATCTCTTCATTGTCATTGTTGTTCTACAGACCTCAAGCCCACACCCATCACTTCTCATAAGTCTTTTACATTCCTGCAGTTACCACCAGAAAGCTCGGCTAAGTACAGCAGACCTATGAATGCTTTCGACTCAGCTAGTGAGGCGCCACTATAAACACCAGGTTGAGTGTGACTATTGGCGCATACAGAATGTTTTACTTGTATTTCAGCATTTGTGTATTTTACAACATCATGTAGCATTTTGTGTGTTACAATTTCCAACATTGAATGGAGGGGCTGGCATTCCATCCTATAGGTTTCACCCCTGCCAACATCCTCGTTATATTTTCGGACCTAGTTCTAACATTGGATCATTCTATTTGATTGCATGAGCATTTCATACCATTTTGACTGGTCAAATATGCACTCACATTTCTGTTTTCTTCATCATTTGAATCAAGAAGGTCTGCGTTCCCTGCGTCTGTAGTGGTCGATTCTTGCTCCACTTCACCATCACAGGAACTTTGGCTCACGTGGCCAGCGTCAAAGTCATCATCGTCATTATCGTCATCTGTGCCTGAGTCTCTGATGACCCTCCTTTGACCTCCTCCCAAACTCTGATGACCCTCCTTTGACCTCCTCCCAAACTCTCAGATCTGGTCTCTCATGTGCCATTGTACTGAATTGGGCCACTTCTAACAGAAAAACCAAAGGAAAACCTTTGTTAAGAAATCCTAAATATACACTATTTAACAATGAGCATTTCACGGGTGAAACTCACCTATTGCTGCTTTGGAGCTCCTGTACACACCCTGCTGTTTGTCTGCCAAGTGGGTGGTTACACAGATGGGTTCCAAGTTTCCTCAAGCCGTGCTCCTGGGGGCCACACTCACCTTCCAGTATGGTAAAGTACATGTTTACATAACAGAAGAATGGCGTGGGCATTTTACCCCCGACCGTGCTTAGCAAGACATATACAAAAAATACTCCACAGAGCATTATGTGGGTAAAAATCCACTTTGACACTTCTGTGCTTGTGCATATGCCTCACCTACCATTAGTTGTACCAAGTGGGTAAACACACAGATTGCTTCCTGTATTCCCAGGCACAAGTACTGAGATGTTCAACCAGCTACTGTAATGCTACAGTACATGTTTACAGTAGAAAAATATGGTATGTGTTTATTTAACCCAATTTTATGCCCCCAAAGAACTGGGCACAAAAATCACATTCAACATAAGTGACTTTGGTCATTATCATCTTTATTAGTAGATGGCAACAGGCCTCTATTTTTTATTATTTATTTATTTATTTATTTATTTATTTATTTATTTATTTATGGTACCAGGGATCGAACTCAGGGCCTTGTGCTTATGAGGCAGGCATTCTAACCACTGAGCTGAATCCCCAGCCCCTAGGCCCCTATTTTAAAAGACACTCGATTATACTTTTCCTATCAAACACTCCCATTTTACAAAAAAACTGAAGAGTACAATAAGAAGTAATGAGCCATATACAAATTGGTTGTTTTTCACCTCTACATCAGAAGCATTCTGGGTGTTCTAGGCACGCATACTTTCTGTTTGCAGAAGCACCCTCTGTGTGTGTATAATCAGTGCCCCCCTCCATTGTTCTGCCGCACCCATATTCTTCCAGTGCTATCTTACTATACGAGAGTGTTGAAATTTTCTGTCTTTTGGTGACTGCCAGACTTCTATTTTGTTTGCAATTGTATTACACTATATATCTGTGATTTTATATATGTATAAATGTACAAACATACATTTTATATATGGCATCCATCAAAAAAATGTATACACATTTCAGCAGTTCATCACACCAATAAATGTCCAGAAGCTAATGCCCACTATGAGCACCTCTTGTAATTGTAGAGGCCAAAGGTAACTTGTAATAATCTCATGATGTTTCAATAAATTTACTATTAAAATACTTATATACGTGTTTCTTTTCCTGACATGTACTTTTTTTGGCAGACTCCGTATATATTGTTCTGGCATGAATAGATCTTTAAGATTAAACTACAGTTGAGTGAAAGTTAATGTATTAGAGGCAATTTGCATTAGTACAAACCTTGGCTCCACCCATTCCTTCGTGAATTTTAATGACTTTTATAAATTTCAGATTTTTTCCTATATTCTACTTGGCAGTACTGTCCTGAAGACTGAATGAGGTATCAGTCAATGCCAAGTTCTTTCTGTCTCTCGCTGTCTTTCTGTTTCTCTCTCTCTCTTACTATTTTTCTGTTCTTCATTCATAAACACTATGGGATTTTAAATTAGCAAATTTAATCTCAATATCAGATTCTTCAATTATTTTGGAGATAGTATTTGACATTTATCATCTGAATTTCTTTATTTCTAGTACAGCACATTAAACCTACTTTCTGATATCACGTGAGGAGTAAATTCGATGAAGTTATGAAATGCATCAAGTTCCCAATGGGATATCAATGTGCTTTTTCCATTTTTCCTTATTCCTTCTTGATTAAAGATGAAACCACCACTCCCATCCTGCCTCATATCACCCCAGTTAAGTAGTAAAACATTATCAAAATAGAAGATCCATTGAGGAAGCACAAATAAAAAGGAGAAAATATGAGCCCAGCTTCCTCCAATGTTTCTCTAGAGCGCTTAGTGAACGGAAGGACATAAAAGAAAGAACTGAGAAGACTTCTACACAACAAGATTGGAAAAATCAGAGCAGCTTCTGATCCCTCAGGTTTATTCCCATTTCTGACTTCCCCCCACAGTCATATACTCTGTTCTTTCTCTTTCACGTGTATGGCCACATGCCCTCATTCTACTTGAGGATGTCTCGCCTTACCGAAAGTGCATGTAGTTCCTTTCTAGTCTTTTAATTCAAAATTTCAAGAAGGAAAATCTGACTGACATCACTCATCACTGTTAGGCAGGTGCTCTACATGCTCTGGGTGGGCCCCTTATCAGCTTATTAATTGGCTCCAGCTAGTACTAAGTGACCTATGTAGAGGTCTCCTGCAGAGACCAACCGGGAAGAATATCAGTCTAGAGCTGAGCACAGTAATTTAAACTGGAAAAGAAAACTGAGTTCAACATATACATGAACACTACATGGAAGAGCTGGTTCCTTTTAACAAGTGAAGGAGGTTGATTCCTGTTTTGTGTTAGTATATATGAACAATCTCATATAGCTACGATTGAGCTACACAGTGAGAGATGAGCGATAGGAAAAAAGAAAAGAGAATATTTTAATTATTACATTGTAAATCCAGAGAAAACCTTTGATAGCATTCAGGAAATTTCTCCAGGACACCAGCAGATTCTCTGCCAATTAACTTTAGTTAAGAAGAAATTTTGCAGGCTATGTTGTAAAAATCTTCACTGCTGGCAGAGATAACAACTAAATAAACCAGTGAGCCTTTTCCACTCTAATTATAATAAGGTTTTGAACTCAACCAGAGAGCTTGGCAAGGGTGAGAAGATCCTTTCAGCGAGCATACTCTGAGGTGAGCATGTGGCCACAGCTATCTCAGAGGAACTGGGATGTCAGTGCCACCCTCATTAGGGGCCTTCAGCTACCTAAGGGTGACCTGGCCCACAGATTCCCTGGAGTGGTGAGAACTCAGAGGGACACATGTGAAGGAGGAGAGAAGGCCCAAGAAGGGAGCCGGACAGACAGGAGTAAGAATTAGAGGCTCCAGTACAGTCAAGAGCTGAGAAATGTTTAATTTCTAGTTCAAAGTGGTGATGTCACTCCGTGAAATTAAACCACATCTCTCCATGAGCTAGATGGTTCTAAAATCATAAGTTTTTAGTTAGTGTGAGTCACCCAGAAGATGCCTGATCATAAGAAAGACAGTTTGCTCTGATGTCATTCTCAGTAGATTACTCATGGGAGCTGTGGTAAGGAACACAACCCAGCCCACTGACAGTTAGAATTGCAGGTTTGCTGACTCCTGAGGTAGAAAATGGGTTTTTAGGATACATAAGCAAGAAGTTTCAGAAGGGTTTATTAGGCAGAAATTTTAGTACACACTCAAAGAAACAGAGTGCGGGCCCTGGGGAGAGAGAGACAGAGACAGAAAAAGAGAGACAGAGAGAGACAGAGAGAGTGAGAGAGAGACAGGAATTATTATTTTCTGAAACAAGGAATATTTATTCTCTTGAGCAGACAGGAATCAGGAGAAAGGCATCCCATCTCCCAGAAGGGTACTAGCCCATTTTATAGATATGAGACCAGCTCGTTTTGTTTTGTTTTGAGCTAGGTAATTTAAACACTCTTTGGATTCTTTCAGACTGTTACTTTATCTGAAGACCAGATTTCTGCTCTTTACTCTTTTAATTAAGCTGATTTGTGAGCTTTTGGGATTCCTGAGCAATTCTAGGTGTGATGGGCCTGGAAGGAAAGGAGCCTAAATTTAACCAAGGGAATGCCGATGTGAATTGCCTTAGGTGACTTTGACTAGATCCCACAAGTCATAGTCTTTTTAAAAATATAATTTTTAGTTATGATTTCCTTGTCTCCTTTCTACCTAACTTTTTTTTTTTCTATCCTACCTCAACTGGACTTTGCAAAATTACTGGTAGAGACAGCCATTTAGGCAAAGTGTTTTCATTTTTCAGCGCGAAACAAGAAGAAAAGGATACCACTTTCATGGACAGGACGAGAATTTTGACTGGTTACTTCAAAACTAACACTGGGGTACTTTGGAGCATGGTGCCCAAACTTATGAATAGGTACCAAGCCAAATAGCAGGAGGTCAGGGGTGGGAGAGAGAGGAAAACTCTGTATTTAACACCTGAGCTCACCTCCTGTCAGATCAAGGAGGATATAAGATACTCATGGGAGTGTGAACCTTACTGTAAATGGTGCATGTGAAGGATCTAGACTGTGGGCTCATTGAATTATCTGAAAGCCTCCTCCCATCTTCACCCCAGCTTGAGGAACAATAGTCATCCAGCAAACCAGTCCCTGAAGCCAAAAATATTGGTAACGGCCACTTTAACGTGTATAAACACTGTGTAGTTGCCCTCACTAATATTTCACCAATGTTTACTCACAACTTCTCTTTAATAACGGGTATTTTCTTATTGGTTTGCAAATTTGGGGATCAGAGATTGCCTGGCTCAACTGAACATAAAGTCAGTTGTAAATAAAAGACTTAACACGGTTTTGTAAAATCCTTTCTCTCGGACCACTATCAGCTCCAGAATTAGGCACTATAAACAGGCCAACTCCGCTGGTATTCAGTTTCTAGGCTAGGTCAGATAGGACAACGGCAGCACATCTGTAACTTTCTCTCAGTTTGTTTGATGAGTTTGTATCAGTGATTAAAATCTCACTATGGTCCAAAACTTTGACTTGCCCAGAGCTTTGAATTTGCAAACAGGCAATGAAGAGAAAGATAGGAGTCGAGTCTTATTATTGAATCCACTTGACTGGAAACATTTTGTGTGAGAAATCAGGATCAACCTACATTATTAAAAATGCCCCAGTCTTCCTGAAGAAGATTTAGCATGCATAAAACTGCATGTTTATACCGACAAACTAAATTCATCTGAGAAAAGCAAACAAAACTTTTTATGAACATCACTAGCCACATAAGTTACAGGATCCAGTGCAAAATGAAAAAGCAGACACCCTTATGTCACCCAGGGATGACATAACAGCATCCCTGAGCATAAGTCTCCTTATCCGTGTGGAGAGAAATCACTGCATCGAACACGGAATGTGGTGCAAGAAAGACACTTAATAAATGTTTGATGAATGTGTGAGAGAGGAGTCGTTCTAGAATGACGGTTCCTAGACAACATAGCAAATAGTTTTTGTATTGACACCATGTCTGTACTGTGTTAGTTATTTGACTCTGTTCTCGGTATTTTACATATGTCATTCATTTAATCCTCACAGCAATCCTCTGCAAAACAAGGTATTATCATTCTTATGTCACACATGAGGAAACTGAGTCTCAGTGGGAGCCAATAGCTCTTTCGAGGTTGCACAACTGTTTAGGAGTCAAGCTTCAAACCCAGGTATTTTGGATCCAGACTTCAGCTTCTTACACTTAACCATAAACATATCACTCTTACTAAAGGCAGGGAGACTTGGTCTGAGTTGGTAATTTCAGGGAAGATTACAAGTTCATTTTAGGTCATATTAAGACAAATGTTTTTATATAAGAGTTTTGATAATGCATGAAAAATGTAAAAAACATAGAAATAAAAGCTGGATTTTATTTAGAGCTTGCTCCAATGGATAAATCTAACTAGAATTTGGCAAAAACAGGATCGAGTAAGCCTAACAAAAGAAGAAAGATTTGCTAATAAGAACATAACATAAGGGGTTGGGGATTTAGCTCAAGTAGTAGAGCGCTTGCCTAGCAAGCCCAAGGCTCTGAGTTCGATCCCCAGTACCACGCCTTAAAAAAGAACATCACTTATGGAATATGATTGCAACTTACATAAAGTGAGAAGAATTCAGCAGTTTTCTACCTCAAACTCACATGATGCTTAATCCTGTAAACACACAGATACATGTTTCATACCATCTGGAACATACTGTTCTCCTACACCCACATATTTTGTTGCACCTTTGGTTACAATTTTTTTTTTTAACCAAGAAAATGTATTGGTACATTGTATACATAATGATCACATTCATCATGATTATTTTGTACCTTCATCAAGATACATGATGTATCTTGGTTCCCCCCACTTCCCATCCTCTCCCTTCCATTCTCCCACCCTTCCCTATTTACAGCAGATTTATTTACATTTTTCCATGTTTTCCCTTTCTCCTTTCTTTTCTTTTTCCCTTCCTTCTTTTCCCCTTCTTCCTTTCTAGTTCTCCTCTCTTTTGAATATTACCTTTCTTTTAAATAATATCTATTATATCTCTTTGTCCTTATTTACACTTATGGTTTCTCAAATCAGAAAAACAGTTCAGTGTGTACTTATGAGTGTCTGATTTATTTCTCAACAGTATGTTGTCAAGGTGCATCCATTTACCTACAAATGTCTCTAGAGTATCCTTTTTATGGCCAATTATTACTCCATAGTGTAGAAAAACCACATTTTCTTTAGCCATTCATTTGTTGTTGGACCTTTGGGTTGTTTCCACGACTTAGCTATAACAAATTGTGTTGCTATGAACATGGTTGTGCATTTATCACTGTGGTATGATGTTTTTAATTCTTCTGGGAAGATACCAAGCAGAGGAATAGCTGGGTCAAACGGAACCTCCAGTTGTAGATTTTTGAGGAATCTCCATATTGATTTCCACAGTGGTTGGCCCAGCTTACACTCTCGCCTACAGTGGAGGAGGGTTCCTTTTCCCCACAGCTCCACCAGCATTTGTTGTTCGTTGATTTCTTAATAATAGCTGTTCTTTCTGGAATGAGATGGAATCTTAGCATTGTTTTGATTTGCATCTGTCAAATGACCAGTGATGTTGAATATTTTTTTCATATATTTATTTGCCATTTTTATTTCTTCATCTGAGAATCATTTATTTATTTCAGATGCCCATTTTGGGATTGGGTCTTTAAATTTGGGGGGGGGTTAATTTTTTTTGAGTTCTTTATATATTCTGGATGATAGACCTTTGTCTGAGGGACAGTGCTTACAAATTTATATCAAAAATGACAATTTTCTTAACAATACAAACTCAAATTAGTGAATAGTAACAGATAGAAATTTTTTCTAGGCTTTCTATTTTGATACTACAGCTAATTAGAGCCCGAAGTACATTCAAGTGTATCTTGCGAGGCACACAGTTCTAATTTTGAATTTTTTTAAATCATTCTATAAACTAATTTTGATATTATGACTTGAAAAATTAATCATAAAAATTTGAACAGTCTTATCTTTCTTATAAATTAGATGAAAATGTTGCAAATAATTGAGGTTCCAGGTTAGAATTGAAATAGTAATAAATCATGACATGTCACTCTTACTTCAAAATAAGAATAGAACTCCAAATTTGCAAATATGTTAACCCAATATGTTACTCTGAAGGAGAAAAAAAACAAAACAATAGAATAATTTAAAATATGTTTAGTAATATGTAATATCTATTCTTGTATAAAGTGAATTTTGGAATGAGAAGATAAAAAAATGGGATGATTACATACGCCATAAAATGGTAAGTCTGAGTCACTCTAGATTCAGATGATACTATGTGTCCCTATGATATGGGTAGATTTTGCATATATGACAACATTGTTATATTTTTCTCATTCATCTCTATGTGTCAATCTATTTGAGTATATATATATATATATATATATATATATATATATATATATATATACCCTATAAAAGCTTAAGAAAGTCAAATTTAAGTATGCAAATCTATTGGCCCCATTTGAAGAGCAGACTTTGCTTTCGATCCAGGATTTGAAGTGATCATTTAGACACAAAAGACTTTAAGAGAACAGATTTTGGCCCTTAAAACTACTTGCAGACCATGTCTTAGTGGGTGCTGTATGTATAGTATGAGATCTCACACAAGCCTTTCACATGTGTGAGCACAAAAGCACGAGAAATACCGGTGTTCAGGAGCCTGCCTATGTCTTCTGCTTGACATTTCCCATAAATTACTAGCTTAAAAAATAAAAGCCAGTCATCTTTCAGCAAAATTAGACCATGGAATAGATACCACAATGTTCGCCTGTACCTGCAGACTCTAATGGCAAAGTTTTCTGGTTCCTTTCTACATAGTACCCGCTAGTTTTCTGATCCTTAGTCAATATTTAATATTTATTTTTGTATTATGTTAGCCTTAATGTTTTGCAATATAGGCCAACATTTGGAGCCCCAAGTATAAAACAATATATCTGGATCTGGAAGCACTTGACTAATGCAACTTAATACAGAACATGGCAGTAGGTGGAATGGTTCGTTCTCATCATAGCTGCTCTAGTAAAACCTCATATTTGGATAAAAATATTAGAAGACAATATAATTATTTCAATCTGATTTTAAAAATTGCCCTTGACAAGGAACAAACAAATCCAATTCAAACTCTGCCTCTGTCCCTTGCCACCAGACAATTTGATTGATTTCTCTGAGTCTCTTGTTTTTCATCTACAGAAAGTTTTAAGAATTTGGTAAGATAATTCTAAGAGGCAGATCCATCAGATAATTGGGTGATTGCCAGAGCAGGTTCTAAACAATGAGCCCACCTGATGAACCTTTATGTGTTGTTGCCACGTATAAAGGAACTATTGACTCCAACCATTCTGAGAAGTTTTGGAGCATCCTCTTGGAGATGCCCAATAACTCCATGTCTGAACCATAGAAATGTGTTTAAATTTGTTTAGCCCAATGGTCCCCCAACAGATTTTACTGAGGAGTTCTTTCTGAATCGACTTCTACCAGTGACCTAAATGATTCATGGATTCTTTACATTATACCTTGAGAAATCCTAAAATACTGAGATTTATTATTAACATGTATAACAGTATATCTCATGGAGATTCAGTGTGGTACTTCAACACATGCATGCAGCATGCACTGATCAAATCCAGCCTGCTCTTAACCACCACTCTCCCCTTCTCACCTTCTAGCTAGCACTGTTCTGCATTTAGGTGGGCTTGCCTTTTTATTATTATTTTAACTTTCACATATAAGGGAGAACATATCATACTTATCTTTTGGCATCTGGCTTATTTCACTTAACATAATGTCCTATACTTCTATCTCTTTCGCAAATGACAGGATTTCCTTCTGCTTTGTGATGGAAAGGGCACCTGATTGATTCCATATCTTATCTATTGCAAATAGTGCTACAGTAAACATGGACATGCATGTATTTCTTTGGTACACTGATTTAATCACCTTTAGATAAACACGTGGAAATGGGATGCTGTAATGTCAACAATCTGTTGATATTTAAAAAGTTGGAGAAAAGAAATGATTTCAACGTAAGTAACACTTAATGCAAACTCAAGACTTTTTAAATTCTAATGTGCACCTGATACTTTTGTTATTTGGATGCTAGACTATTTTGACAATCCTAAAAATTGAATTCCTCATGGCAAATGAGTATTCAGTCTGAATTGCCCTCCCCAACACACATGATAGGCATTCTAACATCTTACTGGGGCAGGTCTAGAGGCAAGAGGATGTCCCTGGGTTGTGAGAGGGTGGCAAGCTCCAGGGTATAGGGCAGGAAACATATTTTATTTAGCTTCCTTTCTGCTGCAGGGTAAAGAAACTCAACTGTCACATCCTTCAAAGCTTTAGATTGTTAAAGTAAAACCACATAGACTATATTAGTGAAATACATTTAAAAATCGGTAGTGTATTAGTTATAATTATGCTTGTAATTTTCTTGAAATTGTTGTCATATGAAAGAATAAATTGTCTTTGCAAGTATAGAATTTTACTGATACATTCAAATACCACTATGTCTTCTAATTAGTCTGATTGCATAATAGATTAACATATTTACATAAAGTGTGTATACAGTCACACGTTTCCTATATACCAATGAATGTATGCATACATATATAGAGTGTGTGTATATATACATGGAACACAGTATGTTACTGTGTTCTCGAGTCTAACCATCATTCAGTGTCTTGCCAAATAGCATTACAGGCATAATGCCAGATCTTTTCACTTCCCCACTGAAGTCACTTGGAACATATCTGAGTGTGGCAAAATACATTTGCCAAGCTATGTGCATAAAAACATCCTTTGATCTTTCAGAGTCATAAATACATAATAAACTACATGATTGCCCTACTGATCTGTCCAACATCAATCTTACCTTCCCTTTTTATGGGTTCATCAAAATAAGATATGATCAAGGTACAAAAGAGTTAAAGAAGCTATTTATTTTAATGCTTCCTTGGAGAGTATGCTTGTTATTGTGAGTACAAATTATATATATAATATTTCATGAATGATGTTGAAGCATTAAAAATCACCTCTGCTCTTGAAGTTAACACAAATCTCTGGCCCTCTGCCAATATTCTGTCCCCTTATGGCCCACTAAAAGATACAGTGTCATTTCTTAAGAATACTACTGGAGTGCTTCTCTAAATTCTATTTTTAAGTCCTACACAAGATTATTAACAAAATCTAATATTTTCAATGCCCAGAAAATTGTACCCTGAAATTGTTCAGGAACTGGTTTTGCTAAAGAGTGTTAACTAAAATTACAGATTATATAAATTTGAACAAACGTTGAAATAAGGCTGGTAGAGAAGAAAATATGGAGAGCAGAGAGGTCAGGAGGGGACTATATTAACAGTGGACAAGACATTTTGTTGCTGTTATTGTTTCAATCTTCAAGATGTGTATATTACTGAATTCTATGCCTATTTGTGGTTTATTGAGTGTTTTTAACAGCAAGCTGCAAACATGGGCTACATAAAGTGATGAGATCTTTAAAAGGAATATTGTGAAATATTATAGAAAAGCAGAAAAATTATGAAACCCATAAATTGAGTGAGTGAGGTAGTGGGTAGTAAAACCTACATTTTCCCCCACAGGGGACAAATAAGATTGAACTAAGTCTGTCACTTGTTAAATAGATACAACTTATACCTTACAGCAGAGGAGAATTATATGACTTAGTTCTGATATATTTAGGACAGTGTAAAAGGATACTTCACATCAATGGACACATTTTACAAAAGTAAGTTGTAACCCTTCTTCATAGTAGCATAAAGCAGACTGTGTTAGTGTATCATTAGTAACCAGCCAAAGAAATCCCTCCAATATATGCACTTATTCTTTGAGGCAAGGAAGGAAAGACCATTAAAATTTTAAAACAATCATGTGGAAATATACCACAAAATTTTAGTCTCTAACCACTGTCTTACTGATTTACAGTTTGAATCTGGTTGAAAAATGAGAATGGGGGGAGTACACCTGACAAATATAGTATGTACAGGAGGTAAAAATATGAACCATTTGAAGTTTAGAGGAATTTCTGGTATAGAACTATTTTACCTATTAATAACAACAAAACAAAACAAAAAACCCACCAGGCATACTAGTTCTTATTGATAACCTTACACCTAAAGACCACGGAAAATCATAAATTATTCGTATACATCTATGGTTTACTCCTGCTCTTACTCTGACTTCCTGTTGAAAAAGCAGTCAGGTTTCTATTTTGCCTGAAGGAATTTTCATTGTGCCTTAGTGTGGGAAGAGAAAGCTTTCTGCAGTCCTCATGTGCCTTCCTGATGGTTATAGCTGCCCTTCCTGAAGGGAGCTGAGCGAGCTTTCATGAGAGCCATGCTTGCCTTCTTGAAGACTATTGATAAAAACCAAAGCCTTGTCTTTGTTTTGTGCACTGAGGCAAAAGGAGCAGCACTTAAGTCTCTGAACAGCAGGATGTACCATCTAACCAAGTTCTGTCTGGTTCGATTACCTTAACCTCCCATGAGACAGCTAATCAAGGACACGTTTGCACAGGACATTTATGCTCTTTTCTATTTTCTTTCTCTCATCACAATCTGGTTTCCATAGCTATTGGCTTTGGCTGTTTCAAACAGCTATAATATTAAACCTCAAACCTTCCCAAAATGGTAATCAAATCACAATTTTGCCACAGAAATAAAGCCCATGCATCTTGATTTCTTTCCTAAAACTCCCATTTTTTTCAGCAATTCTCTTATTCTACCTGATGTGATAATGATCTACTACTCTCATGCAAGTATTCAGCACCTTCTTCCGGGCGAAGGATCTGAGGTAGACTAATTTGGAAAGATGAAGACATATGATGCATAGTCTCTCCATTGAAAGAGAGATTACCATAATTTGGAGGCATGTTCTCTGTATGAAAGTGAGTGACAAAGGAATTCCAGAGAAATCTCACTATGGTATGACAGAGAGAGAGAGACAGAGAAAGAGACCGAGACAGATAGACACAGAGAGACAGAAAGAGGAGACAGAGAGACAGAGAGGGAGGGAGCTGTCTATGTTCATAAGAAAAAATCATGGGTTCTGAAGAGAAAAGAGAAATGTTGAGTATGTCATTTAGTCAAGCCAGATTCAAAATTACAGACAGGCTTACAAGTAAGCTGGAGCCAGGGAGGTATGCATTGAACTTGGGGAAGAGATTTTAGCATTAGCTTGCTAGGCAATGGGAACATTTTGTTCAGTAAAATGTTAAGATTTTCATGTCATATTCTATTTTAAAATGAGTTATTATTTATCCATAAAAGCCATCTCTGAAAGAACAATTCTCTTCAGACAGAGTGAGATCAGTGGATCATGTCCTCCCAAATCTGGAAGGAACAGTCAAGATCTTTTCAGCAATCAAGAATTCAAACAAATACATAAGACAAACAGAGAACTGTCATTCATGATATCTATTGAACATCTGGTAAGAAGTGTGGGAGGCTGTGATAATTTTGACAAGCGTGTTCTTATTCTCCCCTGCCTCCCAGCTATGTCAACATCACAGTTCAAACAGGTGAAGCCAGGTTTGAAAATCGTAAGTTTCTCACCAGTGATGTAGGGGACTACCCCCACAGTTAAAATGGTAATCTTGGTACAAAGAAACCAAAAGGGGGTGCAGAAACTATCCATCGGTCTATTTGACCAGAATGCAGGACTTGTAAAGCATTTAAAAGAAAGTTCTGAAAAATATACAAATGACACTTGATAAGGGATATAACATATCCTGGATTGGGGTGGGTGAAGCCATACATAATTGACCAATGATATCTGAATCAGAATTGTATCACTTATCAGAGGAAATGTGAAAGATCTTAGTAGAAATTATAAGCCAAAGCAGACTTTAAAATAGCCAAAAGTATGAATTCATACCCACATAAATATAGTTAGCTACTGATTTCTCATCAGAAATAATGAAGGACAGAGGAAATGGAATGCTGTATTCCAAATGCGAAAAGAAAGTTTGTTAACTATGGGTTCTGTTTCCAGCAAAATTATCCTTTAAAAATGATGGCACATTCTATATGTCCATCAACAGATGAATGGATAAAGAAAATAGGATATTTGTACACAGTGGAGTGCTCTTGGCCATAAAAGATAAACGAGTTATTTGCAGGAAAATAAATACATCTTGAGATCATAATGTTAAGTGAAATAAAGCAGATACACAAGCTTAAATATCATGTGGCTTCTCTTATGTAAAAAACCCGAAATATAAACACAGGGTAAAATAAAACATAGATAATAGGAAGTAGGGAGATAGATTTTTACAAATGGGAAAGGGACCAAGAGACAGAGGGAGGAGCAGGAAAGATGAAAAAAATGATGAAGTGTTACGTGCATGTACTGACTTCTCACAAGGGATGTGGTCATTACGTACTACAAACATGTACTAATGAAAAATCAAAACTGAAAAAAGTGAGTTTAAGGGCCCCAATAAACATATTTGGGTTCTCATTATCCTTTTCCAATAAAAATAAAAATGAAGGCAAAAATGAATACATTGGCAGAAAAATAAAAACCGAAATTGTCCTTTGCTAGCACGCATGCCTAAAAGAAACACAAGATGAAATCATTTTGAATGGAAGAGAAATCAGAGACAGATTTACACGAAGTGAAAAAGGCCAGAAATGATTAACTATGTTGGTTCTAGACTTCCAGGAAGATGGCAGAGCAGTTAACAGCAGAGAAACAGCATCCCCAAGATTTGCTGTCCAGACACTGAAATATAGCAGGTTAAGGAAGAGAAGGAGGGAATTGGGTTCTGGGATCCGCCGAGGATCTGAAGCAAGAATTGAAGCCCACAGGAAGAGCCAAAGGAGAGACCTTAGCACAGAAGAAAGAGGTGGTGGACAGGAACCCCAGCTCGTGGCACAGGATGTGCGGCTTGAGCCTGCAGACCCTTGGTGACTACTGGCAACCTCAGAGGCCTCCAGAGAAAGACACACCAGTGGAATGGAGCAGTGGACACAGTGGACTTCAGTGGCTGGTGAGTTATTTGGGATCAGACTTCCCCCAGGAGAGGACGATTGGCAGGTTGTCATCTTGGAGAGGGGCCTATTGAGCTCAGAATGCAGAAAAGCTGGCAGTGGCTTCCTGTGCCAGGGCAAGGTGGAGCTGTGTTCAAGTTCACATCAGCAGGAGAGCAAGGAGCCAAGTTCAAACCAGCAGGGAACTGAGTCCAAGCTGGCAGGAGACTATGAGTGTGTGTCTACCTGAACAAATTGGATTCCAACTTCACAGCCAGAGACCAGGCTGAACTTCGGTGCAATTGGTGAAACCTTGCTATTGAACCCAGCTGGGAACACCCACTACCCCGCCATAAATCTACTACTGGGATTAACCAATGAGGACCTGGGCCTGCCTACTCTGTCTACCAGTGATAGCAGAGACATCTCTGAAAGCGGATATTTTTTTCCCTGTTGTTGTTGCTGCTGTTTTGTTGTTGTTGTTGTTGTTGTTGTTGTTGTTTCTCTTCTGTCTTTTTTCTTGTTTTTGTATGAATGTGAAATTTGTTTCTAGTTTTTTTGTAGTTATTGTTTTGTTCTGTCCTTGTTTTTATTTCGTCCTTCCTTCTCTGTTTCCATCCTGTTTTCCTTACTAGTTTCCCAAAGTTTACATAATCTTCCCCTGCCCTCCAGCCTTGCTTCCCATCTCTTCCTCTTCTTCTATTTCTCTATTTTTTTCCTCCTAATCCCTTTTCAATTTTCTACCCTGAGGGTAAAATCACCTTATTGAGGTCATACTTGCTGTATACAGGTTTCTGGCTTATTTTAGATATTGTTATATAACCACAAATCTAGTTCATGTGGTTAAAGGTGGCAAATTAATAATTACCGCAGTTTGCCATTTCCTAGGCTGTGTTTGATGCTGCTATTATTACTAATTGTACTACTTCAGCCAAGGTGATAGAATCATTCTAATCGGTGTTTCTTCCTTGTGTGCCAAGACTGATATTTCCTGAGGGTCATAAACAACACAGTAGGCCAGGGCCGAAGAACCAGAGACTAGCCAAATAGCAACTTCTCAGTCCCAATAAGCATATTGGTTCACCTGAAAGACCCTTTATATGCATATTGTCTCATTGCTCTTTATGATGTTTAGAAACTGTATTGATTGGTACAAAATCCCAATTGTAAACAATTTTTCACCTTTATTGTATATATGAAAAAAAATAAGAAAATGAAGAAGAAAAGGAAATGGGACACAATGTAGTCAAGTTTCTGCATTTTATAGGATTAAAATTATTCTCAAGTAGCCTGATTAATATTCTAATTGCCAGGAAGACTAAAAATAATATAATTCAAACTAATATAATTTTTAAAAACAGAAGAAGTACAAATAATATTTTTATCTTAAAATAGCCAATAAAGAAATAATGATCAGATAAAATGGTAATGCTCAAAAAACAAAGAAAATGCCATATATCAAAATTCAGCTAGGCAAGCACTTTGTTACTGAGCTAAATCCCCAATCGAAATTCAGCTATATCAAAAATTATAAAAAAAATGTGAATGGATTGTTTTCTAAAACACCAGGAATTATAAGATTACATTTTAAAAAGAAGACAAGAACAACTAATTCCACAAACTTTATTAGACATACACTTTAAATTGAAAGACAAAAATAAATTGAATATTTTAATGTGTAAATGTATATAGCAAAATTTAAGTACATCAGAAATGTACAACACTAATAGAGTATGCACATCTAGCAACAAAACCCTAAGCACATGAAACAAAAACAAACAAACAAAAAAGACTAACAAACAGAAAAGAATATCCACCAGTCTGTAATAATTGGTAAAAATCCACTGATTCTCAACTATTGATAAGAAAAATACATAGAAATCCAGAAAATCTATAGAATAGTTTAAGAAGAATATTAAACAATCTGACCCAACCTGTACAAGCCATTTCACCCAATTACTACATAACAGATGGTCTTCCCAAGCATGCAGTGAATATTCACCAGGATAGACTATATATTAGATCTGCAAAATGCATTTTAATAAACTAGAGAAACATTCTGTAATGGAAATACATTCTCTTATCTCAATGGAATCACATTAAAGTTCATCAAAAACCAGAAATCTTAGAAATACCCACTTCCGCAAATTTGGAAATTAAACAACATGTTTCTAAATAATCTATAAATAGAGAAGCAAATTAAACTTTGGAAATATTTTGCCATTTATGAAAATTAAAGCACTATACTATATATGAAATTTATGTAGTTCAGTTAAAGGAGTGCTGTGAGAGCAGTTTGTACAGTGCACTGGATTCTCGTAGAAATTCAAAAAGTTTGAAAATATAATAATTTAAGATTCTACTTTAAGAAAAGTAAATAAAATCTAAACCAAACAAAACTAGAAGAAAAAATACCAATAATTGTAGATGTACTAAAAAATGAACATAAAAAGATAGCAAAAATAAAATGAACCAAAAGTTGCTTTTTGAGAACAAAATATATAAATGAGTAAACTTTAGACAGATTGACAAGATACAAAGACAGAAACTATCAATATCAAGAATAAGGGAGGTAGCATTACTAGCAAACTTGGAGAAACTATAAGAACTATAATGTATTATTGTACACAAAAACATTAAATAATTTAAATAAAGTGAAACTTATATACAGTTAACTAAAAATTACTTAAAAACAAGGTGGGGGCTGTGTCTCAGTGCTAGAGCATTTGCATAGCATGTAGGAGGGCCTGGTTTCCATCCCCAGCACCAGGAAGGAAGAACAGAAGGAAAGAAGGAAGGAAGGAAGGAAGTGAGGAGATAGAAAAAAAAATTTGTGAAATTTTATTACCTAACATAATAAAGCTTATGAAACTAAAAACAGAAAGGAAGTTCCTTAATCTAATAAAAAGGATCTATAAGAACTTATAGTTTATATCAAATTTAACAGTGAAAGACTAAATACTTTCTCCTTAAAATTGGAAACAAAGCTAGGGATGTTCACCCTCACACATCTATTCAACATTATAATGGAGTTCTTATCCACTTATGTAAGAAAAAAAAATTACTGTAAGGAATCCAGATTTTTTGGGGGGTAGTATTGGGAATTGAACCCAGGGATGTTCTACTGTGGATGTACATCCTTAGTTTGACCTTCCTTCCTTCCTTGCTTCCTTCCTTTCTTTCTTTCTCTCTCTCTTTCTTTCCATTTTGAAGCATGGTCTTGATAAATTGCTCAGGTGGAATTAGAACTTGTGATCTTCCTGCTTTGGTCTTCTTTTGCTGGGATTATAGGCATGGACCACTGTATCTGGCTAGGAATATAGATTTTTAAAATGGAAGTGAAAGGTCTTTATTTAAAAACAACATGATACTATACACCAAATACACAAATTACTAGAGGTAACCAATTAGTTTATTTTTTTAACCAATTAGTTTAACACTACCACAAATATAAAAATATATCAATATAATAAACAACTGTATGTCTATATATTTGCAATGAGGAACTTCATTGCAAATATATAGATGAATTCAGAAATGATTTTAAAAATTCACAGTAGCATCAGATTAAGGTATTTAGTAATAAATTTAAGCCAAATAATACGACATTGCTTAGAGTAATTAAAAAAAGATAAAACACATGGAGAGATATTCCATGTTCAGAAATCAGAAGAGTAAACACTGGTCAAATGGCAGTTCTTTACAAACAGTACCATAAATTCACAATCTCTGTAGAAATTATTGTTGTTCTTGTTGTTCTTGCTGTTGTTGTTTTTTGGAGGTAAAGTCTCACTATGAATTTCAGGCTGGTCTTGAACTCACTATGTAGTCTAGGCTGGCCTCAAACTCAACGTGATCCTCCTGCCTCAGCCTCTCCAGAACTGGGTTTACACATACGCACCTCCATGCTCAGTTTTCCTATAGAATTCTAATATGGTTTGTTTCTTTGTTTGTTTTCAGATACTGATAAGCTTATCCAAATATGAAAATGAAAAAGACTCAAGAATGAAAAAACATTTTGAAAGAAGAGAAAACATGGAAAGGCTGTTATCACCTGATTTTAAAATGTATTTTAAAGCCTAAAATAATCAAATACTCAAAAGATTGTACTTTGGACATAAAAAATATGTTACAGAATACTAGAAACTGGAAACAACTACTAATCCAGAAATTAACACTTATATTTAAAATCACTTACTTTTGGGGAAAAAAAGCATGAAAATTCATTAATAAAAGGATAATTTTTCATTAATGATGCTATAATAAACACCTTGGTTCTGAAAGTCTATTTAATTAACTGTGTGGGCTTACTTGCATAGTCCCTCTGAACCAAAACATCCCATGAACAAATTCACAATGGGAGCAAAAACGTGAAACCATAAAAGCACCAGAGGAAAATAAAAGGGAATTCTTTTATAAATACCTTGACTAGGACAGGATCAAAATCCACAATAAATTAACCTACAATTAAGACTGATAGAATTGTAGAAAATGGATAAACAATTAAATGTAAAGATAAAATTTAAAAAGTGCTCTAAGAGAACACAGAAAATGTTCATTGTGCTTGTAGAATGCAAAAGGGCTTAATTATGAAGCCATAAAATCCACAAGCCATAAAATATCTATTTAATTTGGCTACACAGAACATTTAGCCTCTTATACTTCAGGGTTACCTTTTTATATACTTACATGAAGTCTAGACCTTCTAATATATAAAGAGTTTCTACATATTGATACAATGAATATCCACGACACAATAGAAAATGGTCTAGGATACAAAATAAGTAAATAAAAAACACATACATGGCTCTTAGGCACATTTAAAAATATTCAACCTTATCATAAAGAGAGAAATATTAATTACTGCAATATGAAATAGAGGAATCTGGGGAAGTATAAGGCTCTAGGTAGGAAAATAAAAACAGTGGAGAATTTCTCCAGAGTTTCACTGTCAAAATATTATTTTTAGTGCAGTTCAGTTAAGGTTTACAAATATCAGAAACTCCCTAAAAGCCAATTTGATAATATATACCAAGATCTTAGTAATTTTTTATATTTGTTACACAGCAAATGCATCTCAGGGAGTCTACTCTAAAAAATAATAATAATGATAAAACTTCTATCCTAACAAATTTGTGCACCATGAAATCTGTGACAGAGGTATCTGTTTATTTGGCTTAAATTTAGTTTCATGGTCAACAAAATCTTGTATGACAGGTCTGTGAAGATAAAAATACAAGGGAAAGGGATAGTCTGACTTACTTAAAAAAATAATTTATAGTTCTTGCTTCTCTAGCTCTACTCTACTTTGACAGATTAACTACACAGTTAATTATTGCAATAGATTCCTAATGCTGGGACTCATTTTTCCCTATTTTACAGGTAATTAGCTGTTAGCACAGAAATATTAAGTAATTTGTGCTGGACCACACAGGAAATAAAGGCCTGAGTTGAGATTCAAACAAGGCTTTCCAGCTTTGACATCCATGTAGTACTTGTTGTTTCCAAAGAAAATCAAAATGCTATTTCAGAAGAAAGAAATGGTTTCAATTCATACACAATCACAGTATCCACTCCCCTAAGTAATGATTGTTAACCAGAGAAGATCCTCTTTTGAAGGATCGCTGTAACACCCCAAAAGCACCGAGTTGGCTGCCTACTCGGAAGGATCCTGTATCACAATGTGTGGGATGCTTTCTGGGAACTTCCTAAGCGCTATTTCTCGAAGAATACTGATGACAAGGATGAAAAAAGTATTCTTCCTCGATACTAGGCACTTCAATGTTTGTATGTACAGGATGCTTGGAGGGAAAAGGAAACTTTTGAACAATATTACTCAACCACATGTAAACTGTCAGCCTTGTATTTTATGAATTTCTGTTTCATTCCATTATAATTCTAGTAACAGACTGAACAAAATAAAACTGGAAATTTATCTCTCAGTAGACTATGGCAGCAGCAAAGACTAAGGAATTTTAATTTTAATACTAGAGATGCTTTTTAAGAAGCCCAAGTAGTAAAAATTAACACATGAATAAATCCTTGAAACATACCAATCAATGGTTAGCAATAAATTAGAACATGTAATATAAGCCAGGCTCTATGCTCAGCTCTGAGCCCCTTTCGAAAAGCCATCTTGGTTTCTGTAATTTCATGGATGAAGAAAAGTAGTTGTTTCTGCTGGTATTTCTTGATTCAGTTACTTTATTCAAATAGCTTGCAAAATGTTTTATAGGGAAATAGGGTAAATTTTTGTTACTGAAATATAAATAAATTCGGTTAAAAGCAGTTAACTTAGCAGTTTAGAGATTCTATACCAATATATATATTATTTATCTGTAGATGCCCAGAGTACTAAAGCTGCCTCTCACATTACAGCTAACCTCTGGATGTTAACATGCTGGTAAAGTGAACAAATATGGAGGGTCAATAATTAGTATAGATTTGACATCAAAACAAATATTTTAATTGAGCTCTCAGCAGATAAATTGATTTTAATTCAGATTTTAATTCAGTTAAAAATCCTTTCACTTCAGGAATATAAGTAAATACACTTCATTCCATTTTTTTATTCACAAGGTAATAAAAGTAGTGCAATCTTAGAAAAAGGTTTAACAAAGAAAGCAAAAAAAATTGTATTATTCTGCATAGAATTCTGCAGCCCATTTCTTGGGGGTGTTGACATTTTTCAGAATTTATTTTAATTGATAAAATTGTTATGTTCTCCAAATTTTTCATTGTTAATAATCATCACTGTCATAATTATTTTAGGAAATATCTGATTATTATTTTAGGGTAGATTCTCTGAAGTGGAATCACCAGAGCAGAGTATATAAGTGTTTTTGAGATCCTACCGCATATTGTCAAACTGAGTTTTATTTATCTATTTATTTTTGGTACCAGGGATCGAACTTGGGGCCTTGTCCTTGTGAGGTACACACTCTAACCACTGAAATAGATCCCCAGCCCCCAAACTAAGTTTTAAAGAGTTCCTGTTATTTTCAAAATGTAAACAAAGTGAGTGGATATGTCTGACTGATGACATTGTATCAACTCATTGCATGTTACTTTTTAAACCATTAATGCACTAACTCAGCAAAAGAAAATTAGGTGCTTTCTGTTTTAATATGCACACTTTCAAAGCATCCTTACCATCAGGTGCCAGGCACTGTGCTTGAATATATTCGTATGAAAAATGTTGACAAAGATGTTCAGATTTTAAAGAACAATGTGAACATGTGAAATTAAGAAGAAAATCAGGAACAAAAGATTCCCTGAGTAAAACAGAAGACATGGGGTTGAAAATATGGGACAATGTATTGTTTTTGTAAGCATCAAGAGTTTTAAATCTATTCAGCAGAAGTTGGAAGTACTAAACAAAATCATTAATATAAAGACTTGTTCATTGTTTTTTTATTTGAATTTAACACATTTACCAAATGAACTTTTATCTCCAAATAGTCACACAAACATAAATTCCAGAAAGCATCTACCTAAATGCCTTGTAAAATAATTTAATATTATACCATAATTATCGTGTCATTTCTCTGTTTTAGCATTGTGGTCTAACTACATCTGTAGCCTCCTCACATCTGTAAAGTCCCTTTAGCCGTGCAAGGTAACTTATTCACGGGAACTGTGAATTACAACCTGAATGACCTTCGAGATGCTCTCTTCGGCTTACACCATCAGCAGTCAACGGAAGTGCAAAGTTTGATGACAAATTGCATTTAAGAGGTGATAAGTGCCAATATGTTCGCTTTGTGATCATTTGTTGAATTTTCTTGTGGCTTATGACATGCTGAAAACACACTGTATCTTTAGCGATGAGCTATGGGAGAGTCACATTCTTTTCCTCAATAACTTCTTACTCTCATTTTCCTAATTTTGGACCAACGTCAGTGCTCTAACAAAAACATTTTTATTAGCTAATTAGAACAATGAAGTCAGGCAATTTTACATATTAATAACTTTGCATATGCACAATGGATTTTATTCCATCAGGCATAAGGGAGCTTACAAATGAGAAAACTAAGTTTCCATGATCAATACACATCCAAGAAATAAAAAAGCTAGGACTAAATGTGTAGAAGAAAATACAGGTTTTAATTCTCTCATCATTCCCTACCATTCAGTGACTTTAATAATGAAAACATGACATAATGGAAGTAGCCCAAGTCCACCAGACCACCAGAATTCAAATTCTGGCTAATTTGCTACCTATGCAATTTATTAAATGTTTCTGAGATCTTGTAAAATGGGTATTACAATAGCTGATTGAGGTATTATAAAAATGAAATAAAATAATATATATAAGGATGATTTATTATAGAAAAGATCCAGAAGTATTTATTTGCTTTTCCCTGCTCTTAATTTTAAAAAATTATTATAGGCTACATATTTATATAGGTTTATGTTATACTAATAACTAAAAGATTTCAAAATATTTTATTCTAACAACTGAAAAAAAGAATAAAGCCTAATGATTTTTTTTAAATTTTTTACTGTAATATCCTTTCCCTGAATGTTGGAGAAATAAATATGTCACTGAATTTGTTGGTAAGCAGGAAAATTACATCCTCTGCATCTCAATACTCCCAGTCTATCTCCTATTTATTGTCGGGTACTTTACAGATAGAAAGATTTGCATTAGATTACATTCTGAATAAGTGATGAAATGTGTAGACCCCTTTCTCTCAGCAATGGAATAAAGCACATGATCATTAATAAAGGATGTTATTCCCCCAAGGAATTGTGTGTAGGTATGTATTCAACAGATGACCCTCCCCATAAAAGCAACTAGAAATGACTGAAATAATAAAGGCTGGTTGCTATAGGGGAATCTTCCTGGAAAACAAGTGTACCTCCAAGTTAACTTGGGTGCCTCTCTTGCATGTCTTCAACAAATGCACCGCATGTGGAAAATGCCCCCGTCCAAGAATTTGGAAAGCACATTTATTATATTCACCAAATCATTACACATTTATTGAAAGTTCAAAATATTTTTATTTATTTATTTATTTATTTATTGGTACTGGGGATCAAACTCAGAGCCTTGTGCTTGGTAGGCAAGTACTTTAACCACTGAGCTAAATCCCCAGTCCCGAAAGTTCAAAGTATTTTAACATTTATTTCATTTAGTTTTACAAGATGGCCTTTCAGAAACATAATCCTGATTCATAATACTGCATCTTTTGGATGCAAGATTTATGTGGCTAAATATGTAACATTCATTCAGATTGCAAGCAAATCAAAAGGCATGAATCATCTAAACATTGGGAATCCATGTGGTAGATAATTCATTACAGTTTTTGAAATGTGATAGGTTGCTGGGGATTTAGCTCAGTGGTAGAGTGCTTGTCTTGCAAGCACAAGGCCCTGAGTTCGATTCCCAACACACACGCACAAATAAAAAGAACCTGAAGTGTGATAAGCAGTAAGATATTTGAATAAAAATTAAACTAATTAATAACTGTGAATTCTGAAATAAAAAATAAAAATAAAAAGCCATGGAGTCACCTCATTCTAAACCTGGGAAAGTGGATATGTTCTAAAGTAGGCAACAATTTAAAAAATGACATACTGAAAATCAATACCTTGAAATACAATCTTTTCAGCACATCTGATTGAATTATCAGATGTCAGAGTGGAAATTTTTCCTTACCTGAATGTGTATTCTTACCATTTAATTTCATGATAATTTGGAATCAATTGTCTATGTACCCAAAGCATTTGGTTTAATTCTTGTTTGAAAATTTGGCCTAAAGCACGAAGATAAAAAAATAGAAATCAATGACAAAGACAGAAGACCATCCACTTAATAGAATAATAATCCACTCTTTCCCTGGTGTGTGGTCCCTGCCTGTGATCCCAGAGCTTGGACGTCTGAGGCAGGAGGATTTTAAGTCTGAGACCAACTTTGGTTACACAGGGCGTTTGGGGCCAAACTGATCACACAGCAAGATCCTGTCTCAGAGAAACAAAACAAAACAAAACCCCAACCATACAGATAATAATCCATTTTAAAAATGTCGAATGTGAGGCTGACTACCATCCCTGAGAGATTCCACTAAGAGTGAAAGAGAATTACAGATTTAAACCCAATAGCACACTTAACGTTTGCCCATGTTTAGCTATCCAGATCTTCTCAGCTAAATTAATATTAGTTTCATTGTAAGTAACTCTTAGAGTTACCATCATGAAATTTTGAAGAAAAGCATAGAAAATCAAAGTTTCACAAGCTCAAAAACCTGAAGAGTCAGATCAAGTCCATGAACCTCAATAACAGCTCTACATCGGTGTTCTTTCCACCGGCCAAGGACTTCTTCTTTTTTTTACATTTTTATTAAGCTGTATCCAAAATTACACAAACTTACAGGTGATTACACAAGCTTACAGACCACAATTAATTGTACCTTATGCTTATGACAGTGAGCAATGCAAACAACCACCTACATACAGCAGTAAGTCACAACAATATAAAATTACTATAGTACCCAGTGTACGTGCCACTGATTTCAGTTTGGGTTATTAGGTTCTTATTTTTAAAATATCACTATTCCTCTGGACTCCCATTCCCCTCCCCCTTTGCCCATTTCTTGTTCCCTTGATCATTTTGTCTATTAGCTAATATCTAACACTTCATATCCATTGTTTACTCTTTTCTTTTGTTTGTATTTTACCTCACTAAATGAGGGATACCATATGGTATTCCAGCTTGCGAGACTGGTTTATTTCACTCAACACTATATTTTCCTACAAATGATTCTAGTTTGTCATTCTTTATAGTTGAATAGTATTCCATTATGTGTAGATACCATATTTTGTTTATCCAGCTATCCATTGATGGGTATACATGTTGAATTTAGCTATTATAAATTGTGCTGCTATAAACATTGTTGTGCAAGTATCTCTGTAGTATGATGTCTCTAGCTCTTCAGGAAAGATACCTAATAGGGGAATGGCGGGGTCATATGGGATTTCTACATTCAGACTCTTGAGAAATCTCCATACTGATTTCCATAATGGTTGTACTAGTTTGCATTCCCACCAGCAGTGTAGAAGGGTTCCCTTTTCACCACAGCCCCACCAGCATTTGTTAGTGTTTGACTTCCTAATGATTGCCATTCTTTCTGGGGTAAGGTGGAATCTTAGAGTTGTTTTAATTTGCATTTCTCTAATAGCCATAGATGTTGAACAGGGAAATAAGCAAAAAGTTGGATGAACTAACCAAGACAGTTCAAAGCTTGAATGACAGATTCAACAAAGACATGGAAATTTCAAAAAAAATGTGAAGTTGAGATTCCAGAGATCAGAAACACAATAGAATTTATACATAGGAGAAATGATCATTGTGAAGAAAGGGTTTCTGATATTGAGGACAAAATAGTAGATTATGAAAAGGAGCTTAAAGGGGCCAAAAAGATAATAACTGAACAACAAAGAACTGTACAGAAGATCCTAGATGAAAATTTAAAAAAGTAATCTAAGGCTAATAGGAATCAAAGAAAATGCCAAGGACTTCGGGCTCACATGCGGATCACTGACACATCTGGGACCTGATTGTCCCATTAGTTTAGGTGTTCACCAGGGATCTGTGTTCTTGTAGAGTCTATGGCATCACTATAGCTGTGAACCTCGTAATATTTCTCATATTTTGAGTTTGAAGAGGATTGTTTTCTACTGGCTTCAATACATTGGCTAATGATTGTAACCGTAGTGGAATTAAGTGATAATTCATTAAGGTCCCAAATGATGTTAGAGAAAAAATAATCTACCAAAATCAAACACAGAGAGGAAGAAACATAAAGGAAAATAAAGAAGAATAGAGGGAAGAAGAGAGAGAGAAAAAGGAAGCAGAGCAAGAATTTTTCTACAAAAAAAATGCAGATGTTTTAAAGTAATACAATTCAAAATATCAATCTGGAATATTATCGTGTAAATTTTAATTCAGCTTATTTCTGTATTAGCTAGGCTAGAAACTGTCAAAATTAGCACTACGTAATAATAGTCTGTTGTTGCGTATCAAGGATCTCCTGTTAAACACAAAGTGTTTGAGTAGACGGGAGATCCTGGCAGCCCACCATCCTTCGTGGCCGCTCACTGGCTTGTTTTAAACCCAGGTCATTAATGAGTTCCCTGCTGAGGGTGGTCCCTAACATCTGCATGTGGCATGATCTTAAACTTCTTAACATTTCCTGGAAAAGGAAACTTCAGAATGTCCCGCTGAGGAATATATTTGAAAGTATACGAAACTTCCAATGTGGAACCCTTTTGGCTTCTTTTGCAGCACGCTTAAAATGTTTTCATTGGAAGAGACCCTCCCCGAGCTAGAGGATTAGCTGCAGCTTTCCGCAAGGACTCCAGAGAAGACATCCTGGGAGCTGTGACTGAGGGGAAAAAAAGCCGTCAGTATGGCGGTGCCCAGAGTGTTTGTTCAAGAATACAGCGTCATTACCGTGACTTCTCCTGACACTTGACTGAAATCATTTTGCACTAGTTTGCTACGTGCTTGTCCGCCCAATGCAAAAAGAAAGACAAGGGTCCAATGTGTGTCTTTTAAAAAGGACGAAGAGCCACTGGCATGTGAATACATTTTACCCGCTTGCGGATTTTGCAGAGGTGGGTGTGGTGATGAGGGGGCAGGAAATGGAGGAAGAGTGAAGGTTAGCCTTCTCTTCAGCAGGCAGGACGCCCTCTCTGTCTGTGAATAAAGGGGTCTGTGTGGGGCGTAGAACATGAACCTCGAGATTGACAGCCATGATGCACAGAAGGTATCATGGTTTGTACCCAGATGTTCCCCCAAAGCCCCATGAGCTCATAGGTAGAGCTTTCAGGAGTGACTGGGTCATGGATTCATGACTCTAGATTAGCCCACCAGTTGGTTTAGCATATTTCTGGGTGTGGGTGGCCGTGGGTGGGTGGGGTGATGGATTTACTGAAGAGAAAAGACCCAGTGTGGGTGTGGGTGGCACCACCCAATAAATCTGTAGCCTGGGTGGAATGGAGCTGAAATAAACATTTCCTCCTTTAACTCGTGGGTGTTGAGTATTTTTCCCAGCAGCAAGAAAGTAACTAAGACAAGAGGTCTGAGACTAGTTTTTCCTTTGCTGGTCTCCCCTGGCCTTGCAGCTCATGATCCAGACTTGCTTAAAACCTCTTAGATAACTGCGCCCTCATCTCTCACAAAATAGATGTGATTCATTTTCCCTTGATAATATTTTAAATGTTTATTCGAATATATGCATACTGGCTCTAGAATGGGTGCAAGCTTCTGCTACGGTTCAAAGACAAAGTCCTGGAGCTTTGTATTTGGCTTTGCTGAGTGCACACAACAAAAGGGAGGCAAAGATAAAGAAGCTGAAGAACGTGCTCTGGAATCTGTAGTTGGCTTCTACTGTGCTTTGAGAGAAGAGCGTGGCAGAGAGCAAAGGAGAAAAATGGCCTCATGAGAAACACGTGGTCTTTTGAAAGCTAAACACAGCTGGGTCCCGAATCATGTTCTACTCACTGTCTTAGCCTCTGGCTTCTTCAAACTCTCATATTATTAGTGCTGGAATTTATGATTATCTGTTTGGATTATCATGAGGAACTGTGGCAGTCTGGCAGTTGTCAAGGGAGAATAGATGTGAATCTAATTTCTAGGGCTGTGGTTAATCAGAAAAGTCAATCCCATTTTTCAAAGGCCAAAAAAAAAAAAAAAAGAATCTTATTAATAAGTTTCCATTTCTTTCTTTCTGTATACTAAATTGATGGGTATTTTCTAAGCTGTTTGCATCCTGACCTTCATTTGTTTGACTTTTTAAGTAAATAACATGTAAATCAAAGTTTCTCGTGGGAAAATAAGAAGATTGCTGTGCCGAAACTTCAACTAATAGTTCAACCTTTTTTTCCCTTTTGTCAGCAAAGGCAAAGTGGGATTTGAGAAGTGTCAAGGTGTATTCATGTCCGTAAAACTTTCCCTCATTGACTGTCTAATGTTATCCATTCTTTTGAATGGAGTCATAGCACAAGTGTTTTCCAGAAAGAAAACTAGGTCAAATAACAAGGTCTTGGCAGAAATACTTCGGCATTTAATGACATTGTTGTCAGATGGGTCAAGAGAAAAACATTTTTTGCCTTTGAGAAAGTATGGAGAACTAAAATGTTAAGTGCATTCAGGTATGAGTGAGATTCTTATTTTGACAGCTTTTTAAAACATCAGCACTATCACCAGGTAGAGTAACAGCATAGCAAAGAACACAGTATGGAGAAGGGGGCTTGGTCGGCCTTGCGATTTAACACAAGCCGGGTAAGTCAAGGGCATTTTAAAATCTTTAAACTTTAAAATTATTTCGCTTCCTCCAGTTTGTCATTCTGCTTGTCAGTAGTATGATTGCTCTTTCAGGATTTTTAAAATATTTTCTAATGTATAATCCAAATGTTTTTAGGACTCATAAATTATTAGTTATTTCAGTTTTGAATTATGATATTTTAGCTCATTACTTTAGCTAGAGCAATAAAAGTATTACACAGAAAGCAAAAAGAAACTTCTTTCAAAATGTAATAAAACAGGCAATATTGACATCAGAGAAACGTTACCCTAAGAATTTTAATTCATGTGTGCACAACTAAACATAAACCTAAACCCAAACATAAATATGAAAATAAAAAAAGAGAAAGAAAACACCAAATATTTTTTAAAAGGATGAATTTGTGAAATGAATGATTATAAATTATATGGTGAAATGTATTTGTTCAATTTTAAGTTCAACAGCATTTAATTTTAAAAAAGTTTATGAAATAGAAATTGTTATGAAACCAATAAATTGTTCAAGTTGAAATAAATGCTTATCACCAGAAAAACTATTAGTTCCTAAAAGATACTTAAGAATAAGGAAATAAATAACCATAAAAGTTTAATTTCTGATGCAAAATATTTTAATTTTAGTCTCTCTCTTTTGTCCCCAAAGGACGAAAATTTAGGAAATTAGCTTATCTCCTTCCCTATCTAATTCCCTTTCTTCAACATCTCCTTTTCTTTTCAAGTTTACTAATGGTTTTACTATGTTCTATCATCTATTCTATTTCAACAGTTTCCATAAAAGCTATCACTGTAAATTTATTTTTTTTATTATGGTGAGTCTATTTCAGTTTATTAATTTACTTTCTCTCTTTTGATTTTTTTTTTTTTTGGCAGTACTAGAGAGTGAATCCAGAGGATTATCACTGAGCTACATCCCTAGCTCTTTTCCTATTCTTTTCTATTTTGAGACAGGAGAGTTTGCCTGGAGGCTTTTTCCCAGCCTGGTCTCCAACCCGTGAGCCTCCTTCCTCAACCTCCCAGGTACTAGGACTCCAGGCATGCTTCACTGCACCTGACATGTCTCTTTTGAATTCAAACTGGCTAAATTTCGCTGTTATATATTTTCTTTAATTATCTGTTATTTATTTTGTTTCGATTCCCAGGCAAATCTTGCACATTTGAGACAAGATCTGGCTAAGACATTGTTCCAAAATTTTTGCATGTTTGAGAATGGGGGGTGCCTATACTAGCTAACGGGATAACCTGTGTATAAACTGTGCCTGTGTCCCCATATTTCCATTTTCCTTGGGGCACTGTAGACATTATGGTACTCTCCTCTGAGATTTAAAGCCTTTCTATTCTTTTTATTAAAGTTTCTTATTAACGCTTCTTCTTTGATTGATTAATTTCCATTAAGTATTGTATGAATGTGTGTTAGGGCAGCGAGGTCCCAGAAGAGCTTGGAAATGTTTTAGTCTGCCAATTCTACTGTCATCTTCACACACGAAGAAGAGTTGGTTGGAAGTCAGGTTCTTGAGTTACATTTCATCTTCCTCAGAATGTATTAGTTATAGTTCCATTAAATTTTGTCCTTGAAGTTTGTCATGGTAAAGACCTGGTTGGTTTTTTTCTCCATTATAAATAACTTACTCTTTCTTCATAGTTTCCCATAGAGTTTTTCATTCTGAAAATGTAATAGTTTAAATAAGACATGCGTTGGTCTGTGTGGTGGTTTCCTGGAATATTACATACTCGTTTAGGTGGCAACATGATTTCTTCTTGTAGTTCAAATAATTCCCCAAATTACCTATTCTGTTGTTTCAAAAATATTTCATATATATGTCAATATGTTTCAGTTACTATGTAATTATTGCTATTTTTGTATTATTTTGCTATGAAATTTTGTTTTATTTTTTCATAAAATTAAAGTTAAAAAAAAAAGGGAAGTCCAGTACCATGCATATGGTCCTCTACCTCAGAAATACCATATATCCCTGTTAGAATCTCTATTTTCTATATATATTAGCCCATTTTTTTCTACCTTTAAATTTTTTCCATTTTTTTTATTTGTTTTGTTTTGTTTTGTTTTGTTTTGTTTTGAGATTGGATCTCCTTGTGTAGTTTAGGCTGGCCTTGAGCTCACTATGTTTTCCAGGCTGGTCTTGAACTCAAAGTTATCTTCCTGCCTCAGCCTCCCAAGTGCTGGGATTACAGGTGTGTGCCACCACATCTGGTGCTACTTTTACCTTTATTCTCAAACTTTTTGACCATGTCAACAACTTGACTTGATTGTTAATCGTATTTTGATCCTGGTTCTTCTAAGTTTATTTAATAGTAGATGAGAATCGTTTTGTTCTGTTCTTCTCCATAGTCTTTAATTATTTGATTGGCTCTGAGATATTCATATTTACCAACTTGATTTTTTGGGGAAAGGGGCATGCTGGGGATCAAACTCAGGGCTTTGAGCTTGCTAGGCAAGTGCTCTACCATTTAAGCTAAATCTCCAGCCCCTACCAACTTGTTTTTGAAATATTTCCTTAGATCATACTCTAGTAATATTTGCAATGTAGGAAATGTTTCTCTTTTTCCTTCAGCTGTATTTCTTCTAAACTAGAATTTATGCTCGTTCATGTGTTTGTTGTGTTGGGGGGGGGCTTGCTACGCAGACATCATGATACTTCTTTATCTTATTCATACCTGTGTAGATTTCTCTATTTACGCTTTCTGTATATTCTGTAATGCAATTGGAAAAACCTCCTTGTCACAATTTATCTTACTTGAGAGTTATATTCTCAGTTGACAACTCTAAATATTCTACTTTCTTCTAAGAGTGAGCAAGTAATCTCTTTAAAGAGTCAGAAAACAAGTCTTTACATTTTATGGGCCTCTGGTCATTGTTGCACCTACTCAATTATCCTGCATACAGTGTGAACAGCCATATATGATTCATGAACAAGCTGTATTCCAATAAAACTTTATTCATAAAATCAAGGGGTCAGCCCACAGGCTGAAGTTTAGCCAACCCCATATCTCTGCAGTTGTTCAATGTCCTCTGTCAGGGTTCCCTCCTGTTGTGGCTATTACCCACTTATTGGAGCAAATGTCTGCAGCACTAACAGCATGCTTTTACTCACTTCAGATTCTGGGAACACAGTGAATCTTTTCAATTTCCATTGCATTCGATGAGATCAGGGGCCTTCTGCCACAACTAGACTCATTCTTTGTTTTGCCCTAGAATTAAATCAACATGCTTAATTTGATAGGTTCCAGAATGTGGGACATCAATTCAGAACTCTCAGAATTTTTCTCACTCACTCACCTTCAATGTCACTTCTTGGAGAGGAGACTCTGACTAAGCACGTTAAAACATGTTTAAATTTCTCTTGGCCATAACTTTTAGCAGCTTTTGAGAAAAGTATAACCTTTTCTTTATTTAGTTTTTGCTGCCAAACTTTCTTCTCATTTACTTTATTATTTTTGTAGGTTTTCAGGTAGAGAAAATCAGAGGATTGTTTTACTCTGGAATTTTTATAAGGAAGTCTTCATTTCTTTATATATATATTTATCTTCCAAGCATGGCAGCAAGGTAGCAAGGTCCTACATGAAAGGCTTTCCCTTACTCTCTCCCACCAATACTATCAGAAAATGGAATTGAAATAGCTAGTGCTGCTATTAAGAGGGTTACAGCATCAAGAAGTGGGCAGAGGGGACTTCAAAAGACAGAGCAGCTGTGGTCTTAGAAGCATTTGCTAGGAAACCCAGGCTCCAAGGCTCATTTTCTCTCCTTTGAAGAGTTATAATTGGGGAAGAAAAAAATCAAGCATTTTTGACAAGACCTCTACCAAAGAAATTTAGGGCAAGCAAAGATGAAAAGGAATGTGTTCTGATTGGTCTGTTATTTAAAATCCCCAAATGGTAAGAGTATCGTTGTAATCACTGATTGTGAAAGGGTTTGTCAAGGATGATTCTGGGGTGATGAACTGAATTCGGAGACTCACGTGGAGTAAGTTTATGTCTTCCCCAAGAATAATACACCAGGTACTTGTAGGAGGTTACATTATGTTTTTAAAAGTTCAAAAGCACCTGAAGATAAATTTGCTGTCAAATAATCCCAATTTTACTTGATAGTAGGAGATTAATACCATAATACTCGGTTTTGTGAAATATTTTGTCCTCACAGTTTAACACTGAGAAAGAACAGTAATATGTGCCCTCATTTTTTCTGAAATAATGTTTTGACCTTGAATTTCAATTTCTAGATTACTCCATCAGAAAATAAATTGAATGTAGCAAATCAGAAAAGGAGAAAATGAAATAAATAACTAAATAAATAAGAATGAAATTAAAATCACAACCAATCACTACTGCAACCCCTGTGGAGATAGACATTACCACGCTGAACCTGAATATCCAAAAAAGCTCAAAAAGTACACCACTGTTTGAAAATCTTGATAAAAGTTAATTTTAAAGAAGTTCTTGATTGCAAGTGTTTTTTGTGAATGTGAACTGTATTTTTATCTTATATTGTAGTGAATAATATCTTTATAGGGGAGCCTGGAAAGACATAAATTGATTTGATTTGACTAGATATCTATCAAAAAATCAAGTATAACTAAGTTTAGAAAGGCTATTCAATTAGGCTGTTTTTCCTTTTTTTCAAAAATAGGCAAAAATGCATATTCAATTATTTATAATAAGACCATTCTTTATATTTCATATTATTTAATAGTTAAAAAAAAGAGTATTTGGGAAATATTTCATACTGCCATGAAAATAACCAGAAATTGTAAATTGTTTCAAGAAAACAAACACAAATATGAGGGTTGAATACTTATTTTCAAAAGTACACCTAGTTTAAAGAATCATACCCTATTAGACCATGGCGGCCTGTTAGATAAAAGTACATTCAGTATTTTTCAGATATGCTGTTTTGTAGAGTTGGTTACATAAACTAGAAAATAGCTTTCAGACACGTTTATTGCCATGAGAAACTCCAACACCAATCGTCCTCATTATAGGAAGGGGCCTCTGAGGCCACTGCCCGTACGCCTCTCTGGGTAAGGGAAGGCTGCCTATGTAGGGTGATGCTCATAGCAGAATAAAGATCACTTTCTTTTTGCTATCTTGAAAAACTGTATAGGATCATCTACTCCAAAGTTTAGCCTAATGTATACCACTGTTGGCCATATAACTTTAAATTAGCATCCTAAGCAACATACCTTCTTCAAAGATAGTTAACGCCTTTAGATGGGGTCCATCTGTAAAAATCACCAAATTATTAGACCTATCAGGAAACTTACTTCAATATGCTCAACCATTTCTGTCCCATGAAAAGGCTTTTGTTAGGCTTACTACTAAGTGCTTTGTCATCAAATCCAGTGGGCACTGCTGATTCCATTATATGTCACCTCGCAGAAATGCTCAAGATTGTGAAACTATATGACTTTCTCTTCCCTTAGACTCTGTGACTCCACTCTCTCCATACTCCCCACTGTGACCAGTCTCAACCAGCATTGTTTACAGACTTAACCATCATCGTGAAATTGTGGCAGCCTGTGGCTGTCTCCTACAACTATTCTTATTTCTTTATATCTTTGATCTAGATGGTGGCTTGTACTAAATTGATTTCAACCTCTGTCTCTCTAATACTGATGACTCTCAAATAAGCTTGGAGTCTCTTCCTAAATTTCACACCCAGTTATCTAAGCACTGTCATAGGCTACTTGTCCTCTATAGCTGCCATGTTAGGGAAAAAAAAAAAAAAAGACAGAGGCTAGGACCAGATTGCCCGTGTGTCGAGCCTGGGTTTACTACTAGTGGTTTCTGGCACCCTTGCAAGTTCTCCTACCTGATTCTGCCTCAGTTTCTTCAGCTCTATAACGAAGACTTGCTAGTACATGCTTACACTCTTTTTGTGAGGGATAAATGAGTTACTTCTTGAAGACTCTTTTACAAATAAATCTGCTGTGTTAAAATTTCTTCATAAAAAAAAATTAAACCTCCCAAATTTAAAGACCCAATCCAAAAATGGGCAGCTGAAGAAATAAAAATGGCAAATAAATATATGAAAAAGTGTGCAACATCACTAGTCATTCGAGAGATGCAAATCAAAACAACTTTAAGATTCCATTTCACTCCAGAAAGAACAGCAATTATGAAAAGATCAACCAATAACAAATGCTGGCGGGGCTGTGGAGAGAAAGGAACCCTCCACCACTGTTGGTGGGAATGTAGACTGGTCCAGCCACTGTGGAAATCAATATGGAGATTCCTCTAAAAACTACAACTAGAACTTCCATTTGACCCAGCTATTCCCCTACTAGGGATATTCCCAGAAAAATTAAAATTGTCATACCACAGGGATATATGCACAACCATGTTCATAGCAACACAATTTGTAATAGCCAAGTCTTGGAAACAGCCTAAATGCCCAACAACCCATGAATGGCTAAAGAAAATGTAGTTTTTCTACACAGTGGAGTACTACACTGCCATAAAAAAGAATAAACTAGAGTCATTTGTATGTAAACGAATGTTCCTTGAGAATATACTATTAAGTGAAATAAATCAGACACTCATGAGTACACATCGAATTGTTTCTCTCATATGAGAAACCCTAACTGTAAATAAGGACAAAGAGGTATAATAGGTATTATATAAAAGGAAAATAATATATAAAGGAGAAGAGCACTAGAAAGAGAGAAGGGGGAAAAGCAGGAAGGGAAAAAAGGAAAGAAAGGGGAAAGGAAAATCATGGAGAAATGTGAATAAACCTACTGTAAATGGGGATGGAGGGAACAGAGGGGGAGGGATGGGGAAGAGGGGGTAGAACCAATATGGATCATTTACAGGTACAAAATAAATGTGATGAATGTGATCATTATACATACAATGTACCAATACATGTTCTTGGTTAAAAAAAAAATTTAAAAATCTGTTCAGAGTCTTCCCTTAATTCTCGATAAAGCCACAGAGGTATAACAAGCCTACAAGGCCCTATCTGGTCTGATTTTACCCCAGCAGAGTTCCCTCAACTGTCTATACTATGTTCAAATAGTTCTACTTTCCGTTTTCCAAATTGCACACCCTGGCTCCCACCTCAGGATGCTTACACTAGCTTTCTCTTCTTCCTAGAATGATCTTTTCCTATTCTTTGCCCAGATCACTGCTATTTATAAATTAGGTCTCAGGAAAAAAAAGTCATTTTCTTTGGATTCTTTTTTAATTTGCCAAAATATTTACCTCTTTATGGTATGATCATGTATTAAATATATGATTTATTGTCAGAATATTGCTATTAAAATATAAACCCCATGAAGATAGGGATTTTTGTGTTTTCTTTACTGGTTATCCAAAGTCCCTAGAAGTGTCTTTTGTACTGATGGTTCTCAATGGCTGCTGAATGAATCTAAGATGGAAAGAAACTAAAAATTGGGGAGAAATTTTAGAAGACTATTACAGGAGGTTATAAAACTTATTTGAGTAAAAATGGGTAATATAGGTGGAGAGAAATGGAAAGACACACTATGTATTTTAACAGTAGAAACCAACAGTAATTAATGGATAGAAAGTCAAGAAGATAGAGAAAAAGGAGAAATTAAGAATGATTAGCAGACTTAAGACTTCAATGTGTGCCCGCATGCTAGTGTTCACAGCAAACATGGTGAAGAGAGCAGGAGAGGAGTTACTGAGAGGGGATGGATGGCGAGGGTGCTGTTGTGTGCATATTGATGATGAGGGTTCTGGGACCCTTAGCCAGAGATGATACCTGTGCAGGTACACAGGGAATTCTGCACCCAAAGGGGAGACAGAAACTGTCCAGGTGGTCACATGCACAGGTGGGGAATGGCAGCATATTTTGCTTTTAATGTGATCACTGAGGAGAGAGGAAGGGATGGAGGGAGGAGGCCTGAGTCATGGCGATGACAGTTTGCTCTCACTCTCTGTATCAAACAAAGCAGAGAGAGCTACAGGGATTTGGTGAAACAGAATAAGTTATATGCCAACATGACAAAACGAACTTACCAGAAAATTAGAGAACTGTCATGCAATGCTGATTGAATTATTAACTTGATTTTAAAGTGCGGGCGATCCGATAGAGGGTGGGCTAGTAATAGTGAACGACGATTTACCTGCAATACAGAGAATTAATGAATGGATCCATGATCACATAGGCAATGATGGAGCACGATCTTCTGAATTTATTTCTGTCATCTTCTGCACCCCGTCACAGTTTCTAGAACACATGTGCCCGAGTTAATCTGCCTTCTTCAGTCAGGTGTTTGTTAACAGATTTCATAGATCAATTTACTGAGTATATATAATGTACATGGTTTTAAAGATTCAAAAAAGGTAAAATTCTCAATCAACATACGTTTATATGCGGTGCACAGAACTATTTTTAAATTTGATAATTTCGGTTCAATTGAGAAATCAGGAAAAAAATGCCTTTTAGAAATTTAGGAATTAAATTTCAGCTTATGAAAACATAACAGTCAACAAAGACTCCATACATGTAAACTCAAATGCTTGGTGTAGCATTTTTATTTAAATAATTATGCTCTGCTATGTGGTTGATACTTTTATTTTATATTAGAAATATTAATTTTTCAGTAAATCAATTCTCCTACAAGTTTTTGCACAACTGTTTGAGAGCTATATTCTCCCCCCTTTTTCTTTCAGAGAGTAATCAACTTGAATTGACATTTCCAAAACTATCATTGAATC
This sequence comes from Hystrix cristata, assembly GCA_004026905.1. Taxonomy (NCBI): domain Eukaryota; kingdom Metazoa; phylum Chordata; class Mammalia; order Rodentia; family Hystricidae; genus Hystrix; species Hystrix cristata. Next base: position 72,155 of record PVJO010002830.1, on the reverse strand, counting down.
ATTTTCTCCCATAATAAAAATTATATGAAAAAAAAGACTTGGATCCATAGAAAAAAACTCTTTGGTATTGAAAACACAAACCTTTTAAATAAATAAATAGTGAAGTTTTTTGTTTTGTGTTCTAGTTTGTTTTGTTTTGCTTTTCAAAATTTTGTTTTGTTTTATTTAACCAGAGTTATGGTAGAAATAGTATCATGCTGCAGTTTTTTTTCTTGAGAAAAGTAAACCTTTCATTCTGGCATAGGTTGAACATCCCTAATTATAAAATATGAAATATAAAACGCTCCAAAATCTAAAGCTTTTTGAGTATTAACATGATTCCATAAGCAGAAAATTCCACACCATGAAACTTTTTGTTTCATGCATAAAATTTTTAAGCTACTGTATAAAATTCCCATCAGGCCACATGTATAATGGCTGTTCAAAAAATATTGTGTGTTTAAATAGAAAAAATTATTACACCGAATCACACATTATCCTTAATCCCCCTCAAAATACTACTCTTCACTCTGAACCCACTTATCCCATCACTCTTGCAGTTCCCAAAGGGTTCTTCTGTATTCTTGTGATTTACGATCACTAAATAGGGTGAATACTGCTGCCAAGTGCCATCCAATGGGAAGCCAGCCTCAGAAACAACATGACAGTCTGTCCTCATCCACCTTATTCACTGGCTTTGCCACCATGTGAATTCTGACTCCTCCCCGAGGTCGAAATCACCATGAAAGATAAAGGCTATGAATCAATTCCGAACATTGAGGCACCCATCACAACACAGTTAAAGACCCAAAAGACTTCCAGAACTGCTTGAGAAAGTTGCAAGAATGATGCGGTATGTATATCCCATGCCAGGGGGAGTACTTTGAGGGAAATAAATGGCAGTGTATCTCTTACTTAATGATTTCTTTTCCACTTAAACATTCATCATATTTTGCAACCACATCTTGTTTAAGGTGTGTGAAACAATTGAATATCCTGTCTAGATTCAGACCCCATCGCTGTGATATCTAATCATGTCTGTGCATGTATTCAAAATCTCAAAAATTCAAACTGAACACATTTCTGTTTCTATTCATTTGGGTAAGGGATATCTAACCTGTAATTGACCTCTGACCATTAATCAAAGATTGAGAATGATTTCTGCAAAGCAGAACCAGAGATCTATTATGTGAATGAGTGCAGGGCAGCGTCTGACTTGATTTGGGAATTTTAGAAATAAATGAGAGCTTGCAGAAATCCAGCCTTCATTCACAGAGCTTCACCATATTATCTGGTAAATATCTTTAGTCTACTAAATGAGATCTCATCATATTTCTTCTGCCTCTCTCTCTCTCTCTCTCTCTCTCTCTCTCTCTCTCTCTCTCTCTGGCTACCTTCCCAAAACTAAGATGCCACTTATCTTTCTTGAGTAGTTTGTTACACCAGCACATAAGGGAAGTCAACTTCTTTCTCTGATGTGACGTCTCAGGTCTCCAAGGACTCCTTCCACACTTAGGTGCTCAATGGAGTGATCAAGTGGGTGAGGGAAGCAGTCTCTAGATAGTAAGAATATGAAGACTGAAACGGTTGACCTTGAATTTCCACTTGATTGCATGAGACATGTCTGGGATATTCATAAAGCACACGTTTGAGTGTGTCTTGGTGGCTTCTAGGTCCAAGATTTTGGGGAGTATATCATTCCCTCATCCTCCTTGCAGGTTCTTCCTCTGCCTTCAGCTTCCTGCATGCCGGGAGTTGAGCAATTTTTCTTTACTATGCCCTTCTACTGTGGCATTCTGCCTTCGGTGCAAGCTGACCATGGACTGAAACCTCATAAACTGTGAGCCAAACTAAACCGCTCCTCTTTTAAATTATTGCTCTTGCCTCTTTTGTTCTGGCAATGGGAAAATGGACAAATATAAAAATGAAGTCCTGTCAAAAGAGCACACAAATTGCTTTGTCCAAAAAAATGAAAAATGAAAATGGATTTCACTATTTTTGACCATGCAGAAAGTAGAAATAAAATGTGCTCAATATTGTACAGGTTTTATATTACTGTGAAGATATGTAAAGGCTGATAAACATTACAGATACTCTTGGCTTTGAAGAAAGTAGGGAGAACATTAAAATACATGAAAGCAGCAAAATAAATATGAAGACAATTAGCACTAATTAGCCTCCCAGAATGAAGCATAGAAACACTGCCCTGTGAATGTCATTCTTCATTATCCACTGACAAATAGGTATTTTGGGTTGTAAATGTGATGGTCACAATATCACTGATTTTGGGGTGCAGGAGTCTCCTTCTAGAGGTGGTTTCTAGGTTCTTTCCGCCCTAAACAAAGAATTGGTCAAGACAAGTGCAAAGGGTTCAAGGCAGGAAAAGAAACAGACTCTGCAGAGCAAGTTTAGGCCAAGTAAAAGTACAAAAATGAGTCCACTCTACAAGATGACAGCAGGCCACTGTGAGAGAACACAGCCACAGCTAGCTCAGTGTTGACTGTTCTTTTTGCACTCCCACCACTCACGTGGACTCAGTTTTAGGCCATCCTATTGAAAACCTGCTCAAGTTCGTGTGAGAAGTCCACAGGCAAGAATTTGTAAACTGTTCTACACTTGTGTCTGGGATTTTATAATTAACAGGTCACACCTACTTCCCCAGCCTGTCTACAGCGCCATATTTTCCTGCCTTGATAATTCCATAAACCAACTCTACCCTTCCTAGGTCTTTCAGGAATTCTGATGTTTTTTCTCTGTAACAAATTGTTTCTATTTAATTGTTAGCACTCAAGATAAATCTTAAATCCTTTGAGAGGTATTAATAATAATAATACATTCTAACTATTAAGTACCTCTACCAAGTTCTTTTTAAATTTCATAGCCATTTACATTAATCCTTGAAATTAGCCGGAGATAAGTGTACCATAGTTTCCCTCTTAGATATGAGTAAAATAAGCTTAGAGGAGAATGAGTAACTAACCTATGATCACTTGTTTATTGGGCTGCGGTTTAACTCTGGGCTTATGACACCTTGTCGCCACTCTACTCAGACCCTAAACTCTCCTTTCTAGCAAAGTGATCATGACATAAACTAGTTTCTATGAAGAGATGTTGGTAGGGAAAGGCTAAAAATGCATCTTTTAAACACTTTGTTCTTGCCATCTAAGCTATTCTGAGGGCCACAGAATTAACTATTATTCCTTAGAATACCAGAAATACATTCGTAGCAGACACTTCTGAGAGTGAAAGTGAATACTACAAGGAATAACACATGGAAAATTTGCCAAAGTGAGATCATTATATATGATTATTGCTTGGACAAACACTACTATTTGCAATCAAACTATTTATAGTTTAAGTGTAATGTGTATATATATTGAAATATAACTATAATTATCTTCATTTCATATTAATAGATGAAGATGTACTATATTTATGCATGCATTTACATACACATATTTATGTGCAATTATATTATTAAACTTACTTATATTCAAATTTAATGTAAGCATAATTATATTTATACATGTGTGATACACAGGAGACTGAAAGACAATATACAGTGATACCTTCGTTGTCGAATTGCTTCAAGCTCAAACTTTGCAATACTCAAACAGCAAAGTTCAAAAAAAATCTGCTCAGTGTTGGAAACTTTGCTCCATAGTCCAACCCAAAATCCAATTTGCAAAACCTGGTACAGGAAAGTGAATCGCGTGTCAGGTCTCGCAGCAGATGCAAACGGTGGCCTTTCAGTCTAACACCACTCGCCCAGACAACATATAGTGCTTGTGTAAGTTTTGGGCCTCAGAACCAAATATTTCGTTTTCCATTATTTCTTATAAAAAAAAATATGTTCAGTTCTCGAACTTTTCAGTGTTCAAACACGAATTTGGAATGGATTGAGTTTGGCAACCAAGGTATCACTGTGTTAGAGAAACTCAGAATGTTCCCTGCTTACTTTCCTGACTCATTTTGCCCTTCTCTCAGCCCCCACTTACCTTCACTCATCATCTTAGACACATAAAAGCAACGGTGTTCCTTTCCCTTTTACCTTCGCCCAGAGTTTCACCTGGGCAAACTTTGACTTGGTCCTTGTGTCTGTTAGGCCTTTGCCATTCTCTCCATGCTTAATTCTTAAGCTGTTTCTCCTCCCCAAGATATAACCAGTGCAGCTCTATCTTAACAATTCCTCCAAGTCTTATCATTCGGGTGGACTTATTATTGTGGTCAGTGTGAGCAGGAACGCCCAGCTAGACTGAGTTGGTGTGGTTCCGGGTGTGAGAGATCCGCCTGAAGATTGTTGCCGGCACAACATAAAGGAGAGCGGGAGCAGAGGCTAGCAGGCAGCTGTTTCCCGGGAGAAGCTCTGTTGCCGCTGATTCTCCTGAAGGGGACTCAGCTGTTCTCATCACAGAAGGATCTCTGGGGCTTGCTATCTTCGGGGATGGCTGCTGTTCACTTCAGGGGAGCCCTGGTCTTTGTCTCTGCTGAGAGCATCATATCCTGGTTCCGGTATAGATTTCTTCAGCCTTTTAGTGCAGACACGGATGTACATGGGACAGTGCCCTGGGCTTCCAGCCATTGAATGGATCTTTCAGGTCTTCAGTGCATAGGTAGATGTTGTGCACTCTTCCTGCATTTGGCTTGTGAGTGAATGTTGTAACTTGGGCTTGTCCTGTATTAAATCAGTTCTCTTGCAAACCGTGGACTCAGCAAAGTAACTAAGACAATCATCTTTCACTTTTTGCTCCATTCATTTTCCCTCTTCTAATACCAATATTATGTAATTGTTGGATTTTGCCATTTTTCCTTACCATCAGCCTATAAACTCATTCAGGAAAAGCACCTAGTGGTCCCCCAGTCTTAGCAGAGTATTTGTTTTCAATAGGTTATTCAGCATTATCTGAATATCAGTTGATGAAAGAATAAAGAACCAGACGTAATGATGGAGGACTGATTGCACAGACTGTTCTTTCCCTTGCTTAAGGCCAAAACAGATAGACACTGAGCAGAAAAGAAGGTAACATGAAATTTCCATGAAGAACAGCGATGCACATACCTTCGAATGAGCAAACGAACAAATCATAAATGCCAGAGGAACTCAGAGAAGGGAGCGTGTCATAGACAGCAGTGGATTATAAAGTTTTATAATAGTTCATGAAAGAAGAGTGGCAGAAGTCCCCAGGCAGGCAGTACTTTTGGAGGATAAGACCATTCTGGAGGTAGATGACAGGGGAGAGCCAGGTTAGTCTGAAAGGTAAGCAGAGTGAGCTATGTGCTTTTAAAACAAACTGAGAATTTCCATTATTCATTTAACAGAGACTTTTTTGTTAAATTCATTCAGTATGCCAGGCACGTTTTTAGGGATGAGACTACAAGAATGAAGAGAAGTGAGAGGTGAGAGATAAGAATCCTGACTCTACTATAGTAAAACACCCAAGTAAAGTGAATAAATACATTATATGGTCGTAAAGAAAGTAAACTGTACTGTTGAAAAACACAGAGCAGAGTAAGGGAGAGGTGGATGGCCTGTGGAAACAGCAAGTGTAAAGGTCCTGAGGCAGAAGTGTGGCTGGCTCCTTCCCACTACAGCAAGCAGGCAGGGCACCTCAGTGAATGCCTGGGGAGAGAAGACTGGGAGATGAGACAGAAAAGAGAACAATGGGACCCTGGGAGCTATGTAAAAACCTTTTACTTTTATTCTGAAATTATTTTAATAATGGCAAATGAGAAAGAAAATGAATGTATTAGTATTATATTTATGCTACATGTCTAAACAGTGCTCAAGGTTTCAGATCATAAAGATATTAGAGAAGAGTGAATATGTATAAAAGAAGCACACAATTCAGTCCAAGAGATAAGATTCACTCACAGAAAGCAATTAGATATGTGGAATTCCTACTTCACTGGGAAACATTTCATCTATGTTATAGATAATCTTTCTGTCTGAAGTTAATACAAATCGTGCCATCATATCGAATGTGCCTTGGTCGTCAGGATATGTTTGGTTGCAAGTAACAGAAACCAGTCTGGTTTAAGCAACAGATAGAATTTTAAAAATCATATACTAAAACATTCTAAAGAACATGTTTCAGCTCTTGTAAAAAGTTCCACAAAAGTAGGATTTCATTTCTGTCTCCAGTTTCAGCGCTCTTTTACAGTGGCTTCCTTCACTGACCAAGGAATTCTTTCACTGAGGCAAGGCAATGGCAAGAAGCTGCAATCCCATCCCATCAGTATCTGAATGTACAAGGAGGCTTCCCCTCATTCCATGCTAGCTGTTTACCCAGAAGTCTAAAGACTTAACTTTTACTGGCTCAGTAATGAATAGTGTCCCCATCACAAATCACCATGAATCCAGGATGGGGACAAACGTTGAAAGCTACGTCACAAAGGGAGTAAAACCAGTCACAGTTCCTCCCCACATACCGCTGGACCAGTAGTGGAAGTGTGTCAAAAAAAAAAAAAATGGTATTATCCAACACTGAGCATCAGACAAATGACTTTTGAGCTTTTAAATGGCCACAACACACCACCCAAAGGAAATTACTCTTTGGACTTTTTAATTTTCTTGGCAACTCATTCCACCCATTTGCCTCAGTACGGTTTTTCAACAAATAAAATTGTTATAGCAAATAAAAATATTTTTCCCAACTACAACAATACATTTTAAGTAAAAACACCCTTGATATTTTAGGAACATACCAACAAGGGGTAAAGGAAAATGCGATATTTCACTTTTGAATTATTTAAAAGGTGGACTTCATCAGGCGTCATGCTGACGTGTTTTTAATTGTATCCTCACAAACCTGCATTACCCTTTGCAAGCTGATCAGTAAAGTTCTACTAAACTCTCCTGACTCACCAAGTTCAAAGCTACACTCCAGGTCCATTTTATTTAAAGTGTACTGACAGGATGTAGTGGGAAAACCTTAAGTACCACTTAAATCTGTTACTGAATACCTCATTAGGAACATACGGGAAGAATATTCTAACTGACTTCATCATGATCCACCACAAATTCTCCTTTGACCCTATTTTCACACAGGTGTCTAGTGGTGACGTTTAAAATTCCTGGGCTTTTAAGAAGATGAACAATAATTCCTCTATCAATTAGCATTCAAATCTAAAGTCAACAGAACAGAATATTAACTTGTGAAGCTACGCCATAGAAAGCTGACCCCTCTAGTGTGGGGGCATAAAAGTCAAGGTAAGGAAATCCACTGGGACTTTGAGAACAGAAGGGTGCAGGCAGGAAATATTAACCCTGAATGACTGACTAATATTTAATACAAGGTCAGTTTTTAAGTACCTAAGCGGGAGGTCTTCTAGGTACTGTACAAAATTAATACTACAGGGAAAACTCCTCCACATGGACTTTTTTTTTTAATTTTATTTTAAACCAAGAACATGTATTGGTACATTCTACATACAATGGTCACATTCATTACATTAATTCTGTACCTATACATGATGTATCTCGGTTCTCCCCCCTCTCCCCCCTCCCCTCTGCACCCTCCCTCCCTATTTACAGCAGGTTCATTCATCATTTTCCATATTTTCCCTTTCCCCTCTCTTTCCCCTGTTGCCTTTCTGCTTTTCCCCTTCTTTCCTTCTAGTACTTCTCTCCTCTGCTCACCATCCTCCTTTTGTATAATATCTATTACACCTCTTTGTCCTTATTTACAGTTAGGGTTTCTCATATCAGAGAAACAATTCGATGTGTGCTCATGAGTGTCCGATTTATTTCACTTAAGAGTATGTTCTCAAGAAACATTCATTTATATATGAATGACTCTAGTTTATCCTTTTTTATGGCAGTGTAGTACTCCATAGTGTAGAAAAACCACATTTTCTTTAGCCATTCCTTGGTTGTTGGGCATTTAGGTTGTTTCCAAGACTTAGCTATTACAAATTGTGTTGCTATGAACATGGTGGTACATATGTCCTTGTGGTATGACGATTTTAATTCTTCTGGGAAGACACCCAGCAGAGGAATGGCCGGGTCAAATGGGACCTCTAGTTGTAGTTTTCTGAGGAATCTCCACACTGATTTCCACAGTGGTTGGACCAGTCTACAATCCCACCAACAGTAGAGGAGTGTTCCTTTTCCCCCACAGCCCCGCCAGCATTTGTTATTGGTTGATTTTCCCATATACGCGGTTCTTTCTGGAGTGAGGTGGAATCTTAACGTTGTTTTGATTTGCATCTCTTGAATGACTAGTGATGTTGAGCATTTCTTCATATATTTATTTGCCATTTTTATTTCTTCGTCTGAGAAATGTTTATTTATTTCAGTTGCCCATTTTTGGATTGGGTCTTTAAATTTGGGAGGTTTAATTTTTTTGAGTTC
>PVJO010002830.1:0-63723 GCA_004026905.1 Hystrix cristata | reverse complement strand
TTCAAGTATGTGCTGATTTTTCATTCCAGTTGAACCAGGGAACTTTCTCTCAGCTCTCTAATGTTCAGCTTTCTGACCAGAAAAATGGCATTAAAGTAATACCTATCCCAAAGAGTGACTGAAAGCATTGAGTGAGAAAATGTAATTAAAGCATTCAGCATGGAACCTGATGTTGCTCAAGCTCTCCAACAATTAAAGTAAAATTAAGGAAAAAAAATAGCTTCCACGATTGCTATGTGTGAAATGTTTGCAGGTGACTATGCTTCCTTAGGAGATAGGTTGCTTACTATATGTCTAGCAAAAAAAAAAAAAAAAGAATTATTGTCCTCTGGCGCACAACTCAAAAAAGCACCCAAGTATTATCTTTCTTTTTTTAATGTCCATAAAGTTTTTTCTTGCGCTACTTCCAAATAACTGAGTACTATTTTATCTGAGGACCTACAGATTTTCCCTTTCAATCATAATTAAACACCAACTCTTACTATTTTAGCAGATGTTTTTGTTTTGGAGAACCAGAGCTACCCTCTTACTGGGAGGAGTGTATCAGCAGTCACTAGTCTATCAATTATATCATAAAGCATGATTTTTCTCTTATGACACTTGTGTGTAGAAGAGCATTGATTTATCCAAGTCAATCTATGTAGCCCACACAAACAAGACTCAAAACAGCAGGTAACAGAACATGGAACTAGAGTAAATGAGAGAAAGAGAAGAAATCATTCTAAGATGTACAGCTAAGGAATGAATTTATGTTTTAATTTTTGCTGGTGTATTTTTACAACATATAATGAACAGCTCTTAAGAGAATCTTTCCATCCTGGAGATATTTACTTACCTAATGTGTTTCAGACTTTTCATAGTATAATTCCCAAAAGACATTCATTATATAGAGCCTGGAAGGATTGCAAAAGATACATTTAACAATGTATATACATCATACCTTCTTGGCGAATCATCACCTTGTGTAGCGATACCATCAACTTGTTTTACAAGTACTCCACCTTTTGCGGAGAATATTTTTATATACAGGAAATCAGCATTGCTTATATTATCAAGAGGTTGAAGAATATCATGCATCATGGAGTTCATCTCCATTATGTTTCCTACAAAGAAGCCTTGGACCCTTCTTCTCAAAATAGGAAAACATCAATTATGAACAATATATGCATACCTATCTATACATCTGTCTCTTTCTATATAGGTATATATGTTGCAAAGCTTTCATAATGATTTTTAGAAGTGAATACACAGATACACAGGAAGATGTTAATGAAAAAGCAATGCTGGAGCCTGAGGACTTATATACATGGGAAAGCAGTTCATACCAATTTGTTTTACATGTGTGAAAATTCTGCTAGCCTAAAGCCATAGCTCTTCACAACCAAACAGAAGAAACAACACCCAGCGTAAAATTTCTGCCCTGGAATTGGTCTGTAAACCTAATTCAGCTCTGGTCTCTTTTATAAACAGGTCTTTCCCCTAAATTCTTGCTACTCAGAGGCCAGCATTTGAAATCTGCTACATGTTTTTGGCTCACACCCAAGCGCTCTCTTCAGTCAATAGGCAGAATGTGTTCCGATGAATTTGCCTCATCCAAGTGAAGTAAAGGTGAGAAAAAGCAGAAAGGCCAAGGACTGAAAGAAAAGAAGCGCTATCTCAGAGAATGGTTTCATAATTATAATAGCTCATTTTAATCACCGTGATTGTTTAATATATTATGAACACAGAGCTATAAGGATAATAATTGTCTTATCAGTCACAATCTCTTTGTTATAACCAGTGCTCATTTGGGATTTAGCATCTTATAGCTGCGTTCCCCCACACTTCCCACACATATCAAGTAGCCTTAATTATGCGGGCAGTCAGACCCTCTCTGGAGACAAAGATGAGGATGACTAAATATCAGGTAAGAAGGGGATGGTCTCTTCCTCTGTCTTTGTTTCTGCTCAATCCCCTGTAGCTAAAGGCGCATATGCAGCTTTCCCCATCTTTGAGACACTTTAAATGTGAAACAAGTAATTTAGCTGAAAAATTTCAGTTATTTTTTTTTTGCATGCTTCATATGCTGGGTTAAAACCATTAGCATATAACAAAAATCTGAGCAGATGCAATGCAACAGATTCCTTAAGGGAATCCATATTTTTACATATTTTGTAATAAGGAAACTGTCACTCCCAGATGGTATCAAGCTAATACTGGTGGTTTGCTTGCTGATAACATACTAAAAAATAAAATTAATTGTATTCTATTTGATGACAATGAAGTCATTATCATATATACTGCATTCTTAAAAGAAACGGATCCAAAAGATCCCCATCCTGAATGATTAAGTTTATTTAGTTTTCCTTGGCCTGGCCAGAAAAAAAAAAAAAAATCCAATTTGGATCTTACAGTTGGAATTCCCTTGCACCTGGTACCAAAATTTGCTATGGTTTATAAATATGATGAAGTAGAAAAAATGCTATCTTGAATTGCTAGCAATATTAAAGAGAGAAGCCTGGTGGTATAAACACATCAGACATTTCCAAAAGAGATACGTGAACCACAGTGGTACCTTGGTTCACGAACCCAATTCTCTCCACGATTCTGGTCGCAAACCAGCCTGGGGGAGAACAGAATAAAATTTCCCCATACAGTCAACATTGAAGCTAATCATTGAATTTGATTCGGTTCTCATCCAACTCAGTTTGTGACCAAAACTGTGGAAACAGTCAAGGTCGTGAACCGAGGTACCACTGTAGTCAGATCATTCTTGGCTAGTTTACAGTGAAGCCATCGTCTACATTTGTCCAGTTGTTTCAAGTCACACTTACCTGGAAATGTGCCTAATAAGACTTAAAAATAAAATGAAACACTGGTACATATTTTGGTATATTCGCATAGCCGTTTTTCATAATGAAGTAGTACATTGTCTCGATATGTCTTTTTATCTGCCATCAAATTAGAGCAGCTTTTTTCACATATAATTTAATTAGGAGATACATTAATTATAAAATAACATTCATCTGTCCTTAGCATTCTCCTTTATTAACCACAACTCTTCCTAGATACTACCTAGGAGTCAATTTTATTGTTAATATGTTCTTAAGTTTTACTTAAAGTCACATACATTCTTTTATCAAAGAGCAAACAAAACAAAAGGAAAAAGTCTAAATGAGATTCTACATTGCTATCCATCTGTCCATATAGATATGAATTTTATTGTACCCTAAATTATGGATTAATCTTTGATAGTTTTTGACAAGATGAGACTATAATGCTATTTCCTGTGAGCTATTGGTGATGGTATTATTTCCCATGTTTTCATTTAATCCTTACATAATAGTATAAAGATTTTGTTTCTCTATTGGAAAAGACTCAATCATAGCATAAGGTAGGGGAAGAAAAAAGCATAGTAAATATGGCTCATTTTTTGGAAGGCTTGGAAGTCCAAAAATCAATGGAATGTACCTAGAGAGAGAAAAATTTAAAAATTAAAAGTCCATAAGCAGTGTAAAGTATGTTAATAATAGAATAGATTCATATACATTAAACCTGCATGTTATAAATATTTCAACAGACAGTTTTTATCTTGCATCATTTTAAAGAAATAATCAAAGGTTGCTTAGCAATTAGCTGTTTAACTTGTCACAAGCTAACTTGCCTAAGATGATAATAGCTATATAAATGTCTACATGTTTATGTGGCATTTATACATATTTGGAATTTATTGGGAAGTTATTTATGACGACATATAGCTGACTGTGTTCTCTCAGTTGTAGGTATTCTATGTCGTATCCTAAATAAGTTCTGTAAATGACTAAGACCTGACATTATGTTAGACTATAGAAATCATTTTGACAGTCTATCAAATAATTAGCTGTGGATATTCTATGGCACTGCAGCATCTAAGAAAAATCACAGACATGTAAAAATTAAAGAGGCTTAGAGATCATCTTTCAAACTTTCTCTTTTACAGGTAAACTCAAGGCACACAGACTGAAGAAAGATACTGTAGAGATTTAATTAAATTTGCATATACACGACTTTTCAACAGGGAATATTAAAGGTCTGGTAAGATATGATTCACGAAGCAACCAATGAAACACGAGATCAAAGTCGATTTTAAAATTCTGACTGAACTCGATCTGCCTAACTCAACAAGGTGATTATTTCAGGATCATTTTAAGGTAATTTTTCTCCATTTTAGAGCTACCACAAGGTTTTCGTTTTTGTCAAAATCAGCAGATTCAAGAGGTGAAGCAGAAGAAGGGCAATACTGTCATATCAATGATGCGATTATAACTCGAGAGTCCCTTGTGAGTTTACAATGTTTCAAATCACACTGAGCCGTCTTCGTGCAGTCTTTGCCCTCCACCCCAGGTCTCAGTACTCACACAAACTTAGTGTCATGGCAGAGGCAGGATGGAGAATGGCTTCAGACCCCAATCCCCAAACTGATGCTCAGAGTTTCAGCTCATCCTTAATGAACAACACTTTCCATGTACACGAATCTCAGTTCTTTCAGCTGTAAAATGGATATATAAATAATTGCCTTACTTAACTTCGCTGTACCACTGGGGGTCTCCAATGAGATGGCCTATGGGAAAATGATTGGAAAGCCGTTAGCATCTTACAGTAGAGTGAAGACTTCTGAACATTATGAGTAGCCAGGTCTGATGGGAGGGCTCCGGGGTGCCCACAAACCAGCCGGGGCCCTGAAGGCAGTTTCTACCCTCAGCCACGGCAGCAGCTGCTCACATTCTCCATTTTGGACTGCACAGGCGTGTGAAGCAAGATTTTAACAGACTGCTTGGCACTGAGCAGATTTCTCCCACAGACCTGGCAGGGGAATTAGTTTAAGTAATAGTATGTCAAATACTTATCAAGACAAATACTAATTGAAGTTTAAACAAATTAGGTTTTTCCTGTGCAACTCTACAAAGCCAGCAAGCATGTATTTTGAATTTAATTTATAGAGGGTCTGCTCTACCTTTTGAAGCATAAAGATTGTGTCCCCAGCCTTGAGTTTGCACACCTATACACAGGCTGGCAGAGTTTCACCAACCTTTAAAGCATTTGCCTGGGAGAGGAACTAATGTCACTAGAGACAAAAATATCTTGAGGATCATTCTTTGTCACAAGTACATCCGATCCAGTGGTGTTACATTTCAGAGAAACATTTTTATTGATTGCGCACTTGTTCAGGGACATTATTTTATACTTATTCATGTCCATTCATCTTTAAGCCCCTCAGGACCTAACCCCTTGCACTTAGGAAGATTCAATATGCATTAAGACAGCAAGTAAATTCATCTTTTTTACCTAGTACATATTCAGTGCCCTTCATGTAGCAGATGCAGGATGAATTCAGGAAAAAGTCATCTTATATTAATGATTGTATTAATTGTGTAAACACTGAGTCTCAAATGTACCTTCAACCTTTCATTACAGTTTACCCTTGCAAAATCTGAAATTCTAATGGAAAAGTTATTTTCAAGAGCAGCTAGCTTATTGGAAAAATGAAATGAAATAAAGTGATACAGTTCTGGGCTTGCTCTTACAATACTGAAGAGCAGAGCAGGGTACCCCAGCCCAGCATTGAAATGCTTGCTGTGTCACCCAGAAGGAACACGGACTTCTTTTAACTCACAAATCACACACATTCCCAGGGAGAGGGAGGAAGGGGAAGGCTTGCCTTAAAGTCACAAAAGTGTGGCCCATCAAATACTTCCAATACCTTAAAAATTGCTCTTTTACAGTCACTTATTCTTAACTAGGAGTTTAGAATCCTAAATTGGTGAATGATGCATACAGTACTGTTTTTGCAAAAGGAAGTCTTAATATTCTTTATAAAATCAGTTGCATGCTTTAGAGATTTAAAAATATATACTTCATGGTAAGAAAACTTAATTTGGAAAGGATATTTCCTGTGCATGCCAGTAATTTATGCAATTTGTCTATAAAAGAGTCTTATAAATGTTTGGTTCAACAATCTTGAGTTGGCATTGAAATTATTTCATGAGAATTTGCCAAGACACCATAAATAAACATTACACATGAGATGTCTTATGTAGCCACAATCCTCAGGGGCAGATTCCTTTTAAATATAAGCTCACAGCAAGATTTAAAATAATACCACATCTTAAGAGGATTCCTGGTATAACTAGTAAGTTTAAAAATTTAAGTGACTACTTCCTTTTATAAATCTTGCCTCTCATACATGCATGTATGAGTACAGCTCCCAGACTAGTAAAAGTATCAGATTTTGATAGGAGACAGAATTAGGAAGGAAGCATACAGATTCAGAACAATGCAATGTGTTTGAATATTCCTTTATGTTTCAAGGTAATTTGACATGCATTATTGTGAAACACATTCGCTTTCACAATAACACTTTGAGTGAAAGAATACTGTACCCAGATATTAAATCCAAAGAAGTAAGTTGTCAGATATTTATTTGAAAAGAGATGTAGTCTTCTGTCTATTAAGATTACTGCAGCGCTAACTTTCCCATATGAGCAGTGGTTTACATTAAAAAGATCTTTCTGTGTATCTGCTCTGATGTCTGGCTTTCTTTCCTTTCATTTTGGAAACTTGAGTATAAATAATATTTTAAGGTTTGGTGTGGATTTGTCTTTGGTGGGAGCATATCAATCTGATTGGCTGTGAGGCTTTTGAAAAAAATAGACATTTATATTTATAATACTTGCTTGAAAGACATCACCATTAGCAGTCTTAGGGAGTAGAGGGTATGTCCATCCCTGACTTGTTCTTTGCCAAATCCACGATACAGGGGCCATTGTCCATATTTTGTGGTGGGCAGTCAATAAATTGTTCTTGAAAGGAAAGATGCCACTGAATCTGGTGCATGCTCATAACTGAAGGTGGGAAGGATGGTTCCCTGAGCAATCAAGTTTGTTCCTTCAGATCCAGAGGCTATCAGTCCTGCTTATTTACCTCGTTGGCACTGGATCAAGATGGTTTATCAATAAATGCTTTGCATTCGTCTTGCTTTTCTACAATTGATCCACCCTGTCAATCTCCTCCTTACTTGATATTTTACTTTCAAGTGGTGATACTCATCCTCACCAGGCTTCTGATATTTTCAACATTTCATGGTCACCAAATACATGAAAAAGACACAAAGTAACTTAGCACGTAGAACTCTCCCTGATGACTTTCCAAGGTCACATTCAGTGTAGCACATTACTTATATTAGCCATGCCTTGGTTTTCACACTCTGACAATGTTTAATTTAGATATTGAATATTGATATGGAATATTGATAATATTCAATATCCTTTGAGTAATACCCATAAAATCTCCCCCTACACACCAACAATTCCATCAAGAGGAGTAACTACTGGCATAAATTGAGGTTATTCATCCTTCAGGCCTTTCTCTGTAGATACGTGTATGATAAACATGGACTCATAGAAATACGTAATGTCTTGTGGCTGAGTTTCGTGTCCAGTTTAAAAATGTCTTGGTGACTTTGCCCGTGACAGTGCCTATAATGAAATCTTTCTCTTCTTCATAATGTCACAGGATGACTCTGCCATCTATTCCATGCGATCATGCTGCTTCTGAGGAATGTTATAATCATATCAACATTACTAGCAATTCCATAATCAGTGCTCACAGATTGCCAGACTTAGCAACCAAAATACTGCATAGAACAGGCTTATATTTAAATATATGCTTTATGACATTTTGATATCTTTAATTTCATAAGATTTGTCTCTATCCTCCTCATTTATAACACAAATTTAAGCTTTTTTGTACATTTCCTAGCCTTATGAGCTGGAAGCTAATTAACTGGTTTTTAGTGATACACAGTGTAGTTACCTATATACACATACGCAGTGAGGAATATGTTTATATATAGATTCTGTACATAAAACATAAAATATATAAATGGGCATATATATGTGAACACCTACTTTTCTTAGGTACCTGGCTTGATTATGTTTTAAACACTGAATATACTTGTGTAGCCAACCAGGATACAGAGAAGTCAAATCTTAACAGAAGTTTTTGTTACCCTCTTCCAATCACTAACCACCTCCCCACCTTCCATTCCCTCACAGGTACATCCAGGTGTAACCAGGATTCCAACATTTTGGACTACATTTGATAGTTTTGCTTTTCACAAAACAAAAACTTGGACTACATTTGATAGTTTGGGTTTTTTACGTGTACCTGTGGTACCTCGGTTCACAAATTTATTTCTTTCCAAGATTCTGGTTGCAAACTAAATTGGATGAGAACCAAATCAAATTTCCCCATAAAGTCAACATTAAAATTAAATATTGAATTTGACTTAGTTCTTGTCCAGTTCGGTTTAAGAACAGAATCCTGGAAAGAATTAAATTTGTGAACCAAAGTACCACTGTATTGAATCATAGAATATACATTCTTACCTATCTGGGCTTTTCTGAGCAGCGTTTTGTTTTTGAGATTCATTAATAAATGTAATTTACAATTGTGTTTTTTTTATCTCCGTATGGTATTCATCTAATTATCTTCCTATTTTTCTGAAAAACACAAAACTATAATTTTTCCTCTGAATATCAGTTTGGTCCCTTCACACAGATGTATGTCAGAGTGTATTCTCATTTATTTCTAAATCAATTCAAAATTGTGCTTAAAAATATTTAGAATATAATTTTAATATGTGAGGTTTAGATTACTTTTTCCCTTTTATCAATCAATATCTAATTGTTCTTGATAGATTGCCACTGTTGTCTAATTGAATTCTTGTTTTGTCTTAAGTAAATATTGCTACTCTGATGCTATTTTGTTTTCTAGGTACATATTTTCTGTCCACTTATTGATGTACAAGAATGTATAAGAATATTTACTTGGTACATAATTACATTCTATTTCATTAATCAATCTCTGTCTCCTAAGAGATAAATTTTGGTCATTCATTCATTTTAATGAATACTGATTATAAAATATTCTGTTTTTTAGTGTAGCGTCTACTCAAAAAATTCAGAAACAAATTTAGTTCTACATACACTAATTTCATGGTTAATCCAGATAGATCTTCCTGAGTAGTCACTCAAGATCATCGACCCAATTTTATGTAGTAAATTCTTATTTTTATTCACCTATCCTATGGCTGCTCCTTGTCATTTTTGTTTTATATTACCATTATTTCTTTCTCAAAAACTCACATTTATTTGTACTTATATTTCCTTAATGTTTATTGCTTCCTCCAAGTTACATCTTCATTTGGGTTCCATTTAACTTATTGATTATATCTTCTAGTATTTCTTTCAGAGAACATCTGTAGATATATTGTTGTGTATATTCATACAATGAGATTGTTTAACTTTGTCATCACATTGGGGAAACACTTTGGCAGAAGATAGCATATTCCGTATTAGTTTCTTTGAGAAGGATGATGATATTTACCCACTCTCTTCTTGTATTTAGTGTTGCTAATTAATATCTGATATCAGAAGTTTCTCTTTTGAGATTTTTATATTATGTTTGTGTGTTTTATATTGTTTGTGTGTTTGTCTTTCTGAAACTTTTAGTTTTTTCTTTTTGTTTCTTCTTCTCTTCTTCCACCTCTTTCTTCTCACTCATTAGTGCCTAAAATTTTACTCACGTGCATTTACATACCTGAACACTTTGTTTGATAGAAAAGTATTTACTCATTCTGCTTGGCACTCAATGATCCTTCTCAAAATAGTCATTCATGTGTTACTTCTTTTCTGTATTATTTTTTCTATTATTATTTTACCATTCCTTTACTATATATCTATATTCTTTCTCTTGTATTGCTATGATCTTAAATGCACGAAACTCTCCTCCCTAATTTGGATTATCTTTTGGATTTTTCATCTCTTTAAATTTTTGTTTACTTTTCTCTATAATTAGTTCAGCTCTACCTTGTAACTATAGGTTAACCTTGAGAGAAATTATTATGCTGATTTAAATCTTCATGCTTTCACTTCCAAAATATATTCCCATGATTTTTTAGGTACATATCATCTCACAACTTTTGATGCATTCAGATATTCTTTTGCTTTCTAAGGCTCTATCCCCTTAACTCCAAGTCCTTTCAGTTGTATTCTTTATTTTCTGGGCTTATGATTTTAAATAAATTACCTATATTTGATTTCTTAATTTGTCCTTATCTTTGTGTTGCCCATTTTTGAAAGCAAAAGTTAGAGGACTCACTGTATGGTTGCATTTCAGATTAAGATTCTCATTCTGTAACTCTTTAATTGTGTTTGATGAGTTTAGTTTTAAGAAGTGGCTCTTAGAAATGGAGAATGTTCACACTAGGATAATTGCCTTGTCCATATTTTGTGTGTGTGTGTGTGTGTGTGTGTGTGTGTGTGTGTGCTGGGGATCAAACTCAGGGTCTTCTGCTTGTGAGGCAGGCACTCTAACCACTGAGCTATATCCACAGCCCCACTTTGTCCATTTAAAAGGATTCCGTATTTTCAAAAGTAATTTTAGAGATATTTTTTACCCTTCATTTTTCTTGCTGTTATTTAAAATCTTTGCTTCTTCCTGGAATTGAACAAGATTATATTCATTTTCAATCTTCTAATTTGTAATCCCTTGACAATGTTATCTTGAGATTTTTCTCAACTGTTTTGTCCAAACGTGTCTCCTGACACCCTTTAGTAAAGATACCAATTCCCAGATCTAGCTCCTAAAGTGTCTTGTATGGGTGATACAAAGAGACTGTGTTTATTAACAGGTGAATTTTATGATCTATCAATTTTGGGTAGGCAATATGTGTAGGCCTTGGGTAAAAATCCACACAATCTGAACTCACTTTGGATAGCGATGGTTACTTGTCTTGTTTGGCCAGAGTGACGAGATTAAATTGAAGTTCTCTCTCAGGTAAAGTTCTGGGCCCTTGTTGGACAAATGCTCCAACATTTTCTGAAGGTGATAGTTTATTCTCTAGTTGGTGATGTTCCCTGGGTTTTGTGGCACTTGTGATTCATAATCATTTCTCTTACGCTTGGCAAAGAAAGTATGCCATGTTAAACTGCTTCCACCTACGCACGTAGGCTGCATTTTGAGTAGGCTTAACTGAGGTCCACCATTTAGAAATGGTTTGCAAAAGTCCCTGGGTTCTCTTGGGGAAGGAAAGAGCCTGTGTGCTTTGTGGTTTCTTGGGCCTTAAGGCTTTCACTTGATCTCTGTGTCAATCAACCTGGAATCAAGAAAGAAGACTGAGTGAATCACGGTTCTACTAATCCAAACAATTTTTCGACATTGCAGTTTTGTTGCCAGTTGATATCACTAGCAGACTAGTTCTAGTGTAGAATTTGATGGCATACTGTGTAATATTGTGTTGTTCTCAGAGACTGATTGTCTTGGCTTCACAGCAAGCACTAATAGCTAATTTTTAGTAAAGCTGATAAAGATAGTCTTAGAAATGGCATGAATCACTATCCTCAAATCCACCTGAGGTAAGAAGTTTACTTCCCACAGCTTATGCTTATCAAGATGGGAGATAGACAAATGTCAAACAGTTTGAAGGTTTAATTTGTTTAAGGCAGGATTCAAAACTTGACATGTTCTGCGCCAGTGATATATCTGTGTGTTTGTTTATTTGCAGGATAGGAAGGAAAGAGGAGGAGAAAATATTCAAATGCCCTAGATTTGTATGCTGACAATGGGAATAATATGACTATGTCATGTTGCGTTCAGCACACTTATTTATTCAGCTTTAATTAATTAACCTTCAAAGTCATGAAATAGGAATAACTATGATTTATGAAAAACTTTCCACATTTTACGGAAGCAAAGGAGAAAGAGAACAGTTATAGGAGGAAAGAGGAAGTGCTAGTTTTAAGGAAAAAGAAGTCTCAGTATGTTCAATTTAGTTGTGACTGGAGCTTTCTCCTCGGAAAGCATCACATTTATGGCCCTGGCTAGTGTAGACGGGACATGCACACCGCTGAATGGCCCAGTGTGTCGTCCTGGACCTCGCGACGTATAATTTCAGAATAAGGGGCTTAAAGTTGTGGCACAAAAGATTAAACCAAAGTTGATGTCTCTGGTAAATCAAATTTTGATAATTATAACATAAATACATTAGCAATAACATTATTGTTGATAAATTAAAAATAAATCTAGATAAAAGTAATAAATAATTTCCGCTGATATTAAGAAATAGACGAGCTGATGGATAATAAAACAAAATACCATGCAGACGAAACTCTTGTTAACAATCTGATGAGATTTCCTAAGAATGTATTTTCTATGCACATTTGTGTTTGTTAGAACCCTTTTCTCATAAATACTAAAACAGCAAACACCTGACACTTAGGTCCTGTTCTTTCAACCAAATTAAAAATCCTGAGGAGCACAGTACTGATGGGTGATACGTAGTACAAAAATCAGAGCGAGGGTTAGTTTTTGTCTCCAGTCTCTCCTCCAGTTTCTTGGAAATGACTGTTTTCACAGCAGCATGGCTGTGGGTTTCAAAAGGTATTCCTCTTTTAAAACGACTTCATTCTGCTGAGGTATACATATCTAAATAATGCATAGAAGAAACATTCTTTCAGAGCTGAAAGAAAAAATGGATATGAATTCTGCTTCATAATACACATCTTCTCTCCTCCGAACCTTCCTCATGGGTGAGAATGCTCAAGGGTACCAAGAGCCACAACTGTTTCAATGAATTAGTTTTTCAGTTCTGGTTGTCACACTAAGATACCCATTGGGAGGGGGAATCTTGGCTTTAGGCCGCATTTATTCCTCATCTCCTTCTTCCAGGGATAACCACAATAAACATAGTGATGATGATAAAGATAATTAATCATTTCTGTCGTTTTAAGTACTTTTTTCAGTCTGTTAAAGCAGAAGTCTTTCAAACATGGAGGGCTCAGGAACTCTGAAATCAGACCTCACACATATTTGTGTCCTCAAGCGTGACAGGGATGAAAGAGCCTGACTGGGGCCTTCGTGGAAGGTGAAACAAGCTAACATAGTAAATATGTAAGTGTATTTGCCTCATTCAAGTGCCATAAAAATTTATGAAATCACTTTGAGTGACACTTAGAGCACATGTACTAATCTTAAGTTTAAAGATTTTTTTCCATGTAATAGGTAACTACTCTTCAACATATTTAAATCCATAATTCCAATAAAACTCCATCAAAATTCATCACAAATCAAATAACATATGTCCACTGGGAATCTTGGCTGCTCCTTACTTTCTGAGTTTATGATAAAGAGCACAGTCATGAGTTTGTGGCTGCTGTGGCTTTCTATGGCCCAGCTCACTCTGGTACGCTGGGAGAATGCGGGGCCCCAAGACAGAAGCCAGGGCCACCTCTAGGAACAGGAATTATTTAGGAAAAGTCTCTATAGAACCAGGGAAAGATGACAGTACAGGATCACTAACATTGTTTCCCCATTGATAGTTCTGTTATTGTACAAAGTCACTCAATTCAGTTCAGATCAGAGGAAACTCCAACAACAAAGAGGTAGATGTGACATATTGATTGAGGACTGTAGGTAGAGACCTCGATTCAACAGGATCTAAATTCGAAATCAAAATAAAAAATGAACACAAAAATCATAATTACTTGTTATTTAGAAACAAATTTACAACAAGATAATTGCCCAATATTAAGAATTTAATGTAAATAAAATCATGCCATCAAATGAATGGTTCCATTTGTCAGATGTATCTTATAATAATTTCTTAAATGATTTTCAATCAAGTTATTGAATTTAATGCAGCGTTTAAACTTTTTACTATGCACTTTCTAATAAGTGTATGTAAACTGAAATCATCAGATAATTCTTCAAAGAGCAATTAAATGTTAAATTTTGATTGTATTATGATTACAGTATCCCTAATCTTTATTTAATTCCAAGAACAGAGAACAATTATACTATTAAAATGTTTCCCGCTTTCGCTATTGTCATTATATTTTGTGTTATTGCTGTTAGGTAAAATTCACTGAGTACTTATTGTGGGTTATGAACCTTTTTAAGTGCCTACTATCAATATTTTATTGCTCACAATAGCATCTTGTTAGTAGATGCTATTACTCTGGGTTATTAAACCAAAGATTAGGTAGTGTAGATAACATACCACAAACCATACAACCATTAAACCGCTCCAAGTAAGGTCAAAAGCAGCACTGACTAACATCAGATTTGGGTTTACATTCCCATGTATTTGAAGGTGTAGATGGACCAACATTTCTGATGTACCACCATATCTCAGAACTCTCACAACAAATAAGATTTATAAGATTAAAAATTGTACAATCCTACATAAAGTTTGGCAAAAGGAAACAAGTGTCAATGATTTACAAAATGTTTTTACTTTTGTATATGTACTTAGACTTTATTAAGATACATGTCAGTTTAGAAAATTGTATCAGCTATTCTATTTTATATATCATTATTTTTCTTCATTTAGTGTCACACTGAAAATGTTTATTGTCATAACTTAGTTGTAATTATTTTTAAAAGGTGAAAGTAATTTGTATATAAATTGTGTAACTACCCATTTATTGCTGGATGTTTGACAAGAAATATAGATTCAGTATAACATATAAGAGGTTTTAGTTACATTTGCTTCACAGGTTAATATCTAAAATACTTGCAAATTATTTTGACACATAATCTCAAATTACTTTCAGAAAAGCATGCAAAATCCCTGAAACCTAACATAAGAAATCATTGCCAAATGCAATGTTAAAAAGTTTTTCTTAATTTTCCTTCTTACTTGTTGTTCTTTGATCCATTTTTATTTAATTACTGTACAGTATATGGTTTTAGGTACATATCTAATTTCGTTCTTTGGTGCGTAGCTATCCAGTTCCTCTAGCATTACTTGTTTCCAAGGCTTTACTTTCCTTACATTTTGTTAAACATGTCAAAAGTTATTCTGTCATAATGTGATGGTTTATTACTCGGTTCTCTACTCCATTCTTTTGGTCTCTATTTTTGTCTTTATGGTACTCTCACATTTTAGGCAAGGGTGTGCTGGGGATCGAACTCAAGCCCTTGCATTTGCTAGGCAAGCACTCTACCACTTGAGCTAAATCTCCCACCCCAGTAACATACTTTTGATTACTGTAGCTTTGCAGGAAGTTTTGAAATCAGGAAGTACGAATCCTTCAACTTTTCTCTTCTTTTCAGGAAGGTCCTGACTATCTGAAGTCCTTTGAAATTCCGTATGAGTTTTAGGATGAGTTGTTTATTCTGAAAAAGAGCTCACTGAGATTTTGATAGGGATTACAATGAGTCTGTAGAGGACTTTGAGAATATTAACATCTTAATATATTAAACTTTTCAATCCTTTCACATGTAAATTATTCCCGTTCACTCATGTTTCTTGAGTTTCTTTCAGAAATGTTTTATAGGCTTCATAATACAAACCTTTAACTTTCTTGACTGATTCTTAAGAACTTTATTCTTTTTGATACTAATATAAATATAATTTATTTTTCCAGATCATTTATTGTAAAATTTAGCGATGCAGCCTATTTATGGGTATAGACTTTGTATTTACTTTGTGCTCCTTTCCTGAATTCATTTTTTATTAGTTCTCATAGATTTTAGGTGGACTTTTTACAATTTTTTATGCATAAGATCAAATCAACTCTGAGTATGAATAATTGTACTTCGTTTCACAAGTTGCATGCTTTTGTTTCTTATTCTTGTTGAGCTGTGCAGTCCGGAACTTTCAATGCTATGTTCAGTAGAAGAGGTAAACATAAGCAGCCTTCCTCTGTTCTTAATCTTAGAAAACAAGCTTTCAGAAATGTTTTACCATTGCATATGATGTCTCTGTGGGTTTTCAGATCAATAGCTATTACTTTGGTGAGATAAATCCCTTCTATTTTTAATTTGTTGAGTGTTTTTCTTATGAAAGGCGTTACATTTTGTCAAATACTTTCCCTACAAAATTCAGATGATCATGTGGACTATTTTCCTTCATGTTGCTGACATACTGTATCACACTGATTCATTTTAATATGTTGGACCGTCCTTGCATTCTACGTCATGATATAGAATCCTTTTATTTTGTAGAGGTTACTCGTATGCATTTCATGAGACATTTTGATCTGTATTTCCTCTGTGTGTGTGTGTGTGTGTGTGTGTGTGTGTGTGTATGTGTGTGTGTGTGTGTGGTGTCTGTTTGGCTTTAGTAAGGGTATTGTTGGTCTCAGAGAATAAGTTTGAGAGTGTTTCTTCATGTTCAATATGTTCTCAAACTTTGAGGAGGATGTGTGTCCTTCTTTAAATGTTTGATAGAATGATCAATGAAGCCTTAAGGATTTTTACTTTTTTGATTTTTTATTATTGATTCAATCTCCTTACTATTTGGACTTTCTATACCTTTGTGATATATTCTTGGCGAGTTTCTAGGAATTTATCCATTTCATCTATGTTATTCAATGTGACATACAATTATTCATAGTATTTTTTATCAAATATAGGGTTTTAAATTTTTATTATATGTGTTTGTAGTAGGTGAGGTTTACATTCACTTCGGGGAGTAAGTGCCTCTACATAGCACAGCTTGTTTCTCTTCTAATCCCTTTTTCCTTTCTACTGTCTTAGCTCCCTTCATATCTAAATCCCCTTTATCATTTCCATTCTTATCATTATTATTATTATTCTTAGTTCATGTTTATGACATATAATGTTCACAGTCTTTGTGGGTATTTGGTACCTGTTCATGATACATCTTAAATCTTCGTACTGCCCCTCCCCCTCCCTTTCTGCCCTTGCTCATGGTATTCTTCTTTAATCTTTCTTAAAACTTTGTAGAATTTTCCAACTTTCATATCTCATTTCATTCATTTGATCTTCCTTCCTTTATTTTAGCTAAAATCTTGTTAGTTTTTTTTTATCTTTTCATTTTTGGTTTTGTTTATTTTTTTCTATTTGGCGATTGTTTGTTTTGTTCATGTCTACTAGCAGTGGGGTGAGTGTATTTTTTTTCTAATTCCTTAAATTATAATTTTTTTTTAAATTTTATTTTAAAACAAGAACATGTATTGGTACATTCTACATATAATGGTCACATTCATTACATTTAAATTATAAATTTAGATTGCTAAGACTGGTCTCATTTCTTTGTTTTCTTATTTTTTATTAGTACACGTTTGCAGTACATAATGATCACATTCCTCATGGGCAGTTGGTGCATGTGCATAACTTATCTCAATTCTTTTCTCATCCTCGTCCCCACTCTTCCCTTCCCTCCCTCCATCTCTTGGTCCCCTTCCCATTTGCAAGAAGTCTATCTACCTGTTTCTTATTATCTATATTTCATTTTGATCCTTATTTATATTTTGTGTTTCTCATATAAGAAAAACTGTATGATATTTAAGATTATGTGCAAATATTTCACTTTTCATATTACAGTGATACATGCATACCCATGTTTATAGCAGCACAATTCATAATGGTTAAATCTTGGAAGTGGTTATGTGTCCATCAATAGATGAATAGGTAAAAGAAAGATGAACTTGAGTCATTTGGAGGAAAATGGATGTACCTCATGGCCATAATATTAAGTGAAAAAAATCAGAATCGTCTTATTTCATTTAAGTGTTTATACATATAAATATATTTCTAGCTATGTTTCTGTTGGGTCGTGGAAGTTGTGCTATATTGTATTTTCATTGTCATTCATGATTACATACTTTCTTATCCAACTTGTGATATCTTCTTTGATCCATTAGTTGTTCAAGGGTATGTTTCTCAGTTTCCAAAATTGTATGCATCTGCTAATTTCATCTTCATTCCTATGTGGTTGGAGAAAATATTTTGCTATTTACCCTTTAAATCTGTTGAGACTTAACTTGTGAATTAATAAGTGGACTAATTTGGAGAATGTCCCTTGTGCCATTGGGAAGAATAGGTCTGCTGTGTTGCTCAGTAGAGTGGTGTTGCTAGATGTAATTGACTTATTGCATTAAGTCCTCTATTTCGTTATTTCTCTTCTATCTGCAAGTAGAATCCTTTACTGAGAGTGAAATATTAATGGTTCCAACTATTTTTGCAAAACTATCTATTTCTCCCCACAATTCTGCCAATTTTTGACACATATATTTTGATGGTCTGGCATTACTGATACAAATATTTATAACTGTTATAGCTTTCTTGCATATACCAAACCTTTTAAAAATATTTATCTTTCTTTATAACTCATAAGCTTTTAAATTCTTAAGTCTGTTTTCGCTAATATTTTTACAATAGTCCTTTCTTGTGACAGTTTTGCTTCACATGGTTCCAGTGCCCAGAAGTCTATCATGTTCCTAATATATTACATGGAAATTTCCAGAAATAAACACTGTTTTCAACTGTATGCTACTTAATGCAGCATGATGAAATCTCACACCATCTCTCTCTCCCACCTGGATTCGAATCATCTCCTCCTCTGGTGCATCCAGGTTGACTATGCTGCCTGCCTGTCGGTCAGTTAGCAGCCAGGTCAGCTATCTCATCAAATGGTATCACCGTGTTTATGTTCAAGTAACTCACATGTTGCTTAAGAACAATCTCAAAACGCAGGAGGAGTGAGGCTGGTAATGAGCCTCGCTACTGGTCAATACCAAACAGAAGCTGGTCAATACCAAACAGAAACTGGAAAATATTAAACAGAAGCAGAGATGTACTTCCCTTATGTGAAAAGATGAATGTTGTTGACTTAATAAGACTAGAAAAAAATTGTATTATAAGTCAGCTGAATTCTCCAGTAAGACTTCATCTTCTACTCATCGAATTATGGGAAAGAAAAAGAAATGCATGTTATTTTTGCTGTCAAACTTCAAATAGCAAAAGTTATGTAAGAGTGAATGATGGTGTGTTTAAATGGACAAACATAAGAGTGTGTGCACATGTAGTGTAAGTAAAGAAACATACTGTACCCAGTGTTCAGTACCATCTGTGGCCTCATTTACCCTTTGAGTGTTGCTAGTGATCCCTCATGTATGTGGGGGCTTACTATACAGGTGCCCTTGTTCTCGTTGGGTTGCAATTTATACAGAATATATTTGTCTATCATTCATTCTCAATTCATTTGTGTCTTTCTATCCAAGCAGTTCTCTTATAGACAGCATATGGTTGGACTGTTGCTATTGTTGTTGTTTTTAATCCATTCTATTGGTCTCTTTTCTTCTTACTGAAAGGTTTAATCTATGTACATTGAAAGTCATTTACTAATAAGAAGAGCTTGCTTCTGTCATTTTGCTATTTTCTTTTCATATACTATAGAATCTTGGTTCCTTAGTTTCTGACTTACTCTTTTGTTTTGTGTTTATTTGATTTTTTAAAATAAAATTTTAAATTTTCTTTCTTATGTACTTTCATATGTATTATGTGCCTGCTTTCTATGTGGTGACGGTAAGCATTGCACTTAACACCCTAAAGTTGTAAGTCTAATATATAACCTTTCACCTTAAATAAAATACAAATCTCTCCTCCCTTCAACTTCATTTCAGCCTCTTTCAGGTATTGATGTCATGTTACAGATGACATTTTATACATTTTACACCTCCTTAGAATGTATTAGTCTCTTAAATCCTGTAGCAAACTAAGTGAGGAGTTACTAACTAAAGTTACAGTAACACTTTGTTTCAGAGTAATATTTTTAAATGTGCTACTCTCTTAAATCACATAAAGAACAGAAGTGCAATTCCCAACTGAGATATAATAATACATGTTTTATAATTGTCTCTGCATTTGTATTTATTGAGATATTCATGTCTACCTATAACTTAGGATTAATGTCTAGTGGCCTTTCATTTCATTTATTAAACTGGCATGCAAGCCATTAATAAGTTTGGGAATACCATTTCAAGAGGAAGAAAGGTAGATTTTCAGCAAGAATACAGACTTGTGGTCAGATTAACTTTAGTTTCTGATCACGACTATGTGTTTTGCAGTGAGTCACCTACACATTGGTTCTCAGCTTTTTTAAAATCAAACACAAATATGAACTGAATATATCACAAAATTGTGGTAGTGACTTAATTAGATAATAAAAATGAAAAATTTAAAGTTCTGATGTAACTTAACACTAGATATCATTAGTAATAATGTTTTATTGAAATTTAACACAGTCGATCTTTGAAAGAGTGTGTTAGAAAAGGAATTTTAGGAATTAAGGTTATGCAACTGTAATTCTAGTATTTGCTAAACTCTAAATAGAAGAATGGGTACCAAAATTTTAAAATCTACTAGTAGAGCTTGACTTATTTTCATTCAAACCTCAGAGCCAATACATTTCCTTTAACTTTTCCCCTTTCATCATATATATCGTACAAAGTATTTGAATGTTTCAGTCAAAAGGTTTTAATTAATTTAGTTTTTAGAAAGGGAATTTTTGGTCTACATTTAAATGATGAATTTATTCTGCTATTATAGTAGTAAAATACTAAAACAATTCACTATTTTCCTTTTTATGGTAAAATATTTAACAAAACAGAATTGTAGGAATTTTCTGGTGGAGGTTGGTTTTTAATTCATCCCAGATATTTTAATGTATCTCAAACAAACTAGAACCTTCAACAAGCAGTGGAACTACCTCTGAAATCAACCACCAGGATGCCCACAGCCCACCGTGATCACATCATGTCCAGAATTCCTGGCTTTCCAGTTGTACGATGTTTTAATTACTTCACATGTCACTGATATCGGGCCCTCGGATAGCCGAGGTGAGGGTCCTTGACTCTGCTCCTGCCCAAGCTTCATATCCTTACAGTGGGGATGCAAATCAATAGATAATTCACCCATCCTGTCAAACAAAATTTCACCCCGTATCTTAACTGCTTTCTGTGGAATGACATGATTACATGGTCTCTGCTTAATATGTTTGCATTCCTTCTCATTAGAACAAAGCAAATCCTCTATGGTGTCATTTACAGACATATTATCAAACAAAAAACCTGATTGTGGTTTTTTGTGGGTTTGGTTTTTTTTTTTTTTTTTTTTTTTTTTTTTTTTTTTTTTTTTTTTTTTTTTTTTTTTTTTTTTTTTTTTTTTTTTTTTTTTTTTTTTTTGGTGCTGGGGATCTAACTCCGAGCCTTGTGCTTGCAAGGCAAGCACTCTAACCACTGAGCTAAATCCTCAGCCCAAAAAACCTGATTGTGATAGTAGGCTGCCAGCATTCTGGAAATAAAATATGATCCAATGTGTAGACAGAGTCAGATCCTTGATTAAATGAATAAGGTGATATATTGAAAATGTCCTGTGGAAATGTGTGGCGCTATTGCGGATGCCACAAGATAGGAGGAGAGAGAGAAGAATGGGACACATGAATAAACCATTCTGCTACTATTTGAGTTTTTTTGCTGTTCATACAGACCAAATAACATGACTTGCCTCTTTCTGCTTATATTAATCCTTGTTCTACAGGTGATGAGTAGGGATTCAGGGAGATTATCTGCCCAAGATCACAGAGTTAATAAAAGACAAAAATGGAGTTTGAATCCAGCCAGCATGGTTTCTAAGCACATTCAACAATATGACCTTATGGACGCTCTCCAGTTCGTCCCACACAAACCCCGAGTGACTATGACTCCAGCTTGCGTTGTCCATCGCCATTGCACGTCTCTGCCTCCACAAGAACCCTGCAAACATCAGCCCACTACCAACGTGTGGGGCTGTGTGGTCTCCTGCGAAAATCCCTTCCAGTTTGGGATTGACTGATGAATGGGTTTGAAATGAGGTAACTTTCTGAAATGATACAATTTTCTGTCTCAATTTTCTGTTCTTTTACTTTGGTTGTCTGTTTATTAGGATACATTTTCCATACTTCCTTAGTCATATCCTAGCTGTAAAATATGTTTGGATGCCTGGGAAGTCTTGCCTCCATTCCTATTTTTTTTTTTAATTTTTGCTGTTCTATTCCTTAGTATAAAATTTACAAATAATATATCGTAAGAAAAGAGTGTTATTTAATTGATACTGGGTTAAATTCCTGATTTAATTTTGGAATAAAGTCTTAACCGCATCTTATGTACACGCATAAAACAAACAAAAAAGCATTGCCAGCAATTTTAGATTTTAAATGCAGTCTCTTACAATTTCCTTTCTTTTGTGAACCCGTGGCTCTTTAAACATTACCGCAAGATAATTTAATAAACTCACTATGTGTAATATCCTTAGATTATCTAATAAGTTGGTAAATTATTTATTTGCTGAACAGCCTAAAATGTCTTCCTCTTGTGTAGCCAATTTTAAGGCTGTAAATCAATCAGCCCATACAAGAAACTTACTTTTAAACTTGATTTAACTGAAGAGAGTCAGGGAAACACCTAAACACACCGCCTAATAAGCTGTAATGTAAAACAGCGTGAGTTTTGATGTTAGCATCATTAATTATCTTTTTAAACAATAGAAAATTGGTGGGAGAATCATAGATCTTCATTTATAAGACAGAGTGATATAACAATATGATATGAAATAGCATGATTTATTGAACTTGGGAATTTCAGTAAAAGGCTGA
The DNA here is from genome assembly GCA_004026905.1 of Hystrix cristata. NCBI lineage: Eukaryota > Metazoa > Chordata > Mammalia > Rodentia > Hystricidae > Hystrix > Hystrix cristata. The sequence continues at coordinate 41,261 of PVJO010002830.1, read as the reverse complement.
ATGGCTTTCAAATCCAGTAAGAATTGGCTCCTTGATGATCATATTTGATCTAGTGGGAAGTGTCATTGTTTCCTGCCAAGAAAATATGCACTCTAACTCCTGTAAAACCTCCAAGACTTCCTGTCCATCATGAACTTCGTGAATCATTTATTCCTACTTTCTCCTTGAAAATAAGCGTGAACTGGGATGTTTCCCATTATTTCTGGACTGGCTGCCTTCGGAAGCAAAATAGAGAAAGACTTAAACTTCGCAATTGCCAATAATGAGCAATCATTACTCAAATTACTCTAAGCACTGATTAGGTTTAAAGTAATGAAGAAACTACCATAATCAATCATTATCAGCCCAAAGGAAGTCAATGTGAGGAGCCCCTAGAAATTAGCAGAGGGCTCCACCTACAGGGTTCCTAGGGCAGAAGAATGGCGGCAGGCTTCAGGGCCAGCCCTTCCCTGCAGGCTGCGCTGCAAGGGTGCAAGCCCCGCCCATCCCGCGACTCTAAAAAGAGGTAAAGAGAATTCGAAGGCTGCTTTTAAAGGGGACCGCATGAGCACACATCGAATTGTTTCTCTGATACGAGAGACCATAATTGTACATAAGGACAAAGAGGTGTAATAGATATTATATAAAAGGAAGATGGTGTGCAGAGGAGAGGAGTACTAGAAGGAAAGAAGGGGAAAAGCAGAAAGGCAACAGGGGAAAGAGAGGGGAAAGGAAAAATATGGAAAATGATGAATGAACCTGCTGTAAATAGGGAGGGAGGGTGCAGAGGGGAGGGGGGAAGAGGGGGGAGAACCAAGATACATCATGTATAGGTACAGAATTAATGTAATGAATGTGACCATTGTATGTAGAATGTACCAATACATGTTCTTGGTTTAAAATAAAATAAAATAAAATAAAATTTATTTTACACATTAAAAAAAAATAAAAAAATAAAGGGGACCGCTGTCAAACAAGAAATCCTAAAAGAAGCAGAGCTTAAATTCTGGTGCTTTTGCACTTGCCATGATTTAAAATTGTATTTTTATGTATCCGTTTAAAAGTAAAGTTTTTGAGAAAACATAAATACAAATATTAAGGCAGGCATTTCTATGCATCATAAAAGATTTGGATAGATAGATAGATAGATAGATAGATAGATAGATAGATAGATAGATAGATAGATAGAGTAGGTAATGAATCCTCTAAGTATATTTGAGGGTGACTGGTCTCCTTGGTTTGTCTGGACTTGGGGTTTTCCGGGATATGGGATTCTCAGTTTTAGAAACAAAGCACTCCTCTAAAAAATAGGTTCCAGTTAGCTACCTTCTTGTGTTGTCAGCTTCTTCAGGTGATGTTTTAAAATTCACATTATAGTCATTGTGGTGGTTGTGACACGGTGAAATGACTGGAATGCTATGAATTGTAAATTCTAAGGAAATCCCATTTTTCTACTATTACCTGCAGAAAAGAACAACTTTTTAAGTCAGTTCAACATTTTCTCGGTAAGTACCTGTGCAATATTTGATTTTACTAATTACTCAGGAAAATTGTTGAACCAAGAAATTCATCCTCATCATGTTTGTTAGTGTTGCTACACTATTCAACTCTTGGGATTCTGCATAATTGACGATCATAACATCTCTAAGTAGAAAAATGAGCCCATTTAACAGACATCCTAAAATGTTACTTTAGTGGAAATTAAAGTTACTAAGTACACCTAGAAAGCCAGGTGTGGTGGTACACATCTGTAACCCCAGCCCTTCGGAGGCTGAGGCAGGATTGCGATGAGTTCAAAGTCAGCCTGGGCTACAAAATGAGCTCAAGGCCAGGCTGAACTACAAAGCGAGACCTTGTCTCAAAAAAAACTAAGTACACCTGGAAAATTTATGATCACTCAAGACTAGGCAGGCATACACTGTTGGGGCCAATTTACACAATTTTGAATATAGGTATTTGCTACTCTAATTGAAAATAAGTAGCTGTATTCTGTCCAGTAATATTTCACTAAGCACATATTATTCAAAAGAGGATTCAATTGAGCACATCAGTGTATGTATGCTAGTATGTGAATGTGCATTTAGTTTTGGTCTTAATAAATATAAATATGTTAATCTTTTCCTACTTGTATACAATCTGAAATTTGTTAGAGAAGTGACAGGAAACCAGGGACTTTTCCAGTAAAATTGGTTACATTTTAAAATGCTTTTAAAAACATTTATGAAACTTTAGTGCTAAAGGCATCCATAAATGAACTGTGATATCATGGATCACTTTGTTGAATTACCTTCTCAGAGACATTGATGGACTTAGTCTTTTTATGGAAAGTTTCTACATTATACTTATTTAAAAAGTGTGTTCATCAACCATCTTTGACAACCATAATAAATTATTTCCTTGGTAACCCAAAGAAAAGAACTAAATATATGCCACTTTAGCATAGCAACAAAGGGTACTACATAGCAAGTTCCTTGTCAGTGTTTTGCGGAAGATACTGCATTGTAAACAGTTTATAACTAAATTATAGTGACTGTGACTGAGGGTTATCAAGCTATTAGAAAATAAATTGTCACAGGAAAGGTAAAGTTTCTTTATAGTAAAAAATGAGAAATAATAAGAGAGGGAAAGAAAATATCATTTGTGTAAGTTTTATCTATGAGCAGCAGAAAGTGATTTTTGCTCTTAACAGTAAATTGACAACAAGACTAATACAATAGTTTGTCAAAGGGTCAAAACTCAGTGAAGAGTTTGTACGAATGATGCCATTAAGGCACATAGATTCAATTTCCACTTAAAGCAATCAGCAGTAACATTTATAATAATAATCTGACATGCTTTTTGATAATTTTGATAACTTTGATTTCCAGAATATTTCACTATTTGTTAGACCCATATCTGTTTATTTTCTCTCCATAATTAATGATATTTGAGCCTGATAGACCAAGTCAGTTTATGGATCTGAATTCTAGTAATTTAAGGTCGTTCTCCCCAAAAGGGATGGTTTACACTTCATACTTGTATAGCTATTCCGTCTCAGTGGTATTATTAGTATTGTTGCTGAGAATAACTTTTTCTTATACATAAACTACCTTTCAAATTTTGCATCTACTTCAGTCTTTAAAGAGACACTAAATTTCTAAATAGATCTACCAATTGGTGAGTCTGTGCTGAGTCTACCAAAACGATGGCACAGTTCAGTAAAAGAACTGTTTCATGAATTTACTAATTTAGTTCATATTTATTGTCTGTCTAACTGAATCCAACTCATTTAACAACTAGGAGAAAAACTAAGGGCATGTTTAGGCAATATTGCAATAAGATAGCAATAACTGTAAATAATAATACCATCAATAAAATTATCAAAATAATTACTATAAAAATAATAGTAAAAAATACAATGATAGTAAATGGCAATTATAAAATAATAAGAATAATAGCAAATAAGCATAATACCATTACAGCGACACTGATTCAATGTTAGTTATACACTGGTCACACTTCTTGGTGCTTTAGATATATCATTCATTCTTCATGAGACCATTGGAGGCTAGTAACTCTTACTTCCTGCTTTATAAGTAATGTTCAGTAAAAACAATTTGGCCATAGTAAAAACGGTAATTCTATACAAATGGAACAAAACTATCTCTTTCAACTTAACCAGATCCAAATCACTCAGCATCAGCACCTCACATTGGTCCACTTCCCTCTTCTTCGGAGTCTACCTATGATCCAGATCTCCGATACTAAAACCCGTCCTCTTAAAACATGATGTATATGTGGCTATCCAGTTGACATTTCTGTTCAAATTTGTGGCTGAAAATTCTGACAACACTAGGTTGTTATTAGTTGTTTTTTTTGTTTTGTTTTGTTTTGTCTTTTAAAACTCATTGGCAGCAATCATAAATTATTTATTCACCGCTTAGGACTGATAGTTAATCATATGATTGGGAATCATAATGAGAAGTACAGAAGCAGATTCACTGGGGAAGAATAAAGAGGGTCTACACACTGAACCCAGGCTGTTTTTTTCTCAAGTGCAATCAAGACTTACTAAATCCCATATTATTGTTATAATTTAAGTTATTTAAGTTTGATTACAGTCTTATGATTTTTTTTAAAAAATTCTTCGAACTGTATGAACAATGCCAAATAAGAAAGTAGAGCCTCACATTGATAAAGTGTATGTAGATTTAAATCCTTCAATTTTGATTATTTTATCTATCACACTGTTAATGTGTCCTAAATTTGCTGTGCTGTAGTAGTGACACTGACTATTAGTGGCACTTAGGCTTGGTGTATAATTTTCTATCTCTATTAAGTGTTCAATGTAAGATATAATAAATACAATTTAACAGATAGTTTTGAGTGCTAACCCTTAAAACTTCTTAATAAGTGAAGTCTCCGAAAAGAGAAGAAAAAGTAATTTACTTTCATTAACAGTCCTAGAAAATAAAATCATCTACCATAAAATACTTTAAATGTAAACTTCATATTTGAAAATGTTCCTTCCAAAAATAATCTCAAAATTCATTTATTTGTAAAAATCTTATACAAAAAACAAAGAAAAAAATGTAATAATGGCAACTCTCCCCATCATAGAAGAGAAAGCTAAGAAAATAAAAAGGTAATCCACAGAAGTGGCTAAGAAGAACAAATATTGCTGTGGTGGTTAATCTTGTTTGTTTGTCAACTTCATTAGCTTGAAAGATGCCAAGAGAGTGAGAAACACACTTCCAGGTGTGTCTAGATGGGTAAAGCATTCTTTCTGTAAGGACTTTATCTGATCCCTGGCCCCTTTTTCTCCGGGATCTTCCCCTGCTCTCCAATCCCTGCCTGACATGATTGAGAAAATTTCTCCTCCTCTGTGCCTTTCTGCCGTGAAATTTCTGCCTTAGAGCCAGCATATCATGGACTGAAACATCTGAAACTGTGAGCCAAAGTAAACCTCTCGTCCTTCAATTTTCAGGTGTGGGATATTTTGTCACTGCAAAGGAAATCTGACTAATTCAGTGGCTCAGTCAGATATTGTAGAAAATAAATGAAGAGAAATAGAATATAAGGATATATAAGGATGTATTTCTTTTCTCTAACACATCAAATATTGAAAGTCATAGATGCAATCATCAAATTTCTCAAGTATATATATCTTTCATCTACTTATTCTGTTTCTAAAATTAACCATCATTTAAAGAACTACAAATGAAAACAAGCTCTTTCAGTGGAAATGCTCATTGTAAGTTATTTTAAACATGAAAAGCTGGAAGAAATGGTAGAAGAGTCAATGGTTAATATTAATGTAGTTTAACATAAAGATGATGATAGCTATCATTTATGAAACAGTTACTAGTTGTCTAGAAGTATATCAAATAGTTTATATTATCCCTAATATCCCATAACTCCTATGGAGTAGATATATTAATTTTACCCATTTTAGGGTGAAGAAATAGGAGTTTAAATAAACTACTATGTGACTTTTTCAAGGTACCCAGCAAATTAGTGGCTGATTGAGGTTTCTGACCATACTCATTTTATTTCTGAACCTATGTTCTTAGTGATATACAGCATTGCCTATTATACAATAGAGAAATAATTGTAATTACTTAAAATTATACTTCTGAAGGGCTCCTAATATCCAGGTAAGAGAATGATGGGGCACTGAGATATAAAATAGTCCATAACATATCTATTGAACTAGTGTTGATTGAACACATATTAAATTCAAGTCGCTTGTAACCTGAGCTCAGAATAATGTGACCTCAACCATTTAAAAATGTGAAAGGAGACCTGAAAGTATGTTAGTAATGATTCTTTTCTGGGTACTAAAAATAAAGGTAGCTTTTATATGCTTCCCAATTGTCCTTTTGTATCTTTCAATTCTAAGCACAATGGTAAAAGTTATGTAGACTCCTAAATAAGCGTGATATCACTACCATTGTTCCATGTGTGGGACAGTCAGTGACAATGAAACTTTCCTGCAACTCAGTTGCACACAAGCTTATCTGTTGTTCGGGTGTCAGACACCAGAGTATTTTTGTTTCTGACAGGCAGTAACAAAATCACTCAGATGAACCGGGGACTCGTTTTTCTCAAGGCCGCTGCTGATTCAGGGCATCTTTATACCAGATCCCTATAACTCAGCTTTAAAATAGGGGGATTTTTTTCAGTGTGACTTCCTCTCCCATACTGTTCCCTTGACATGTTCACTTGAGAAAAATAATGAACTCATATTAAAGTCAACCAAAGCTTTTCCCCACCAACCTCTGGAAAACAAGTAGAATACTAAGGATTCCAAATCAGTGGAAATGAATAAATATGCAGACGCATGCCCAAATCGATTTATTAACAATTAAAAACATACCCTGATTTGTATATTCTGTATTCTCATCACAGCAACCAGTTATTTTTGCTCTTCTTACATCACTATAATGATGCTGTAGAATTCACATTATGATTTGTAGGTCTTCCCACCCAAATCCAGAGTTCTCGTGCTGGTAGAAAAGAGGCTGTTCTTCCCCTCCTCCATGCCAGTCACCCCAAATCTGGGAGCTCATGTCCTCCAGTGCTGCCTTTGCTCGCTCCTCTCCAGTCGCACCCCTTCAACCATTTTTCCCAATTTAATACATATTAAATTCAAGGCACTTGTCAACTCCATGTAAAGTTTCCATCCATCTGTTCCCATTGTCTGTCTTTCTGTTTTTCCCTGCTAATCTCCTCACATTCTTCCATCTCCCATGAGGTCTGTCCTGACCACCTTGATTAACTTCTTTAAATTGGTCACTTTTGTCTACCCACCACATTCCTGATCCCCTTAATGTCACTGGTTTTCTCTTCTTCTTTTTTCAGCAAATAAACCATTATGACCCTGTAACGTTATGTAGTCTACTTATTTATCTTTCCTGTTTATTGTCCCTCTCTCACAATTAGAAGGGAGGCTCCTAGCAAGAATACACTCTTTTATCTTTACTCTTAACTGATTTTCACCCGTGTGTACATCAATATCTCAATTACCCATGTACACTACAACAGCCCTTCCTTTATGATAGATGCGTAATATACCTTGGTAGATGTGTGTTTTTCACCATTGCCTCATGTATAAGTGTAAGTGTAGCTGAGCTACGGAGTCCAGTGGCCTTATCGTACTCCAAGTTCAACAGCAGCTCTTGCCGTTTGTGACCCTATCATGGCTAGTTGTTTCTTGAAGGAAAGAAATATCAATATCCTCTATCTTGTGTGATACTATAGATCATTAACTATGAAATATTAGCGCTTGTTGACTTATACTATGCTCCTCTTATGTGAACTTTACACAAGACCAGAAATATGAAATGATGAGCAGTCTTTTTTTTTTTTAACCTTGGACTAAACATAGTCTTCACTCCACCTAATAGCCTACCCTCTTTCATCTTCTGTTTTTCTAAACCTTGGGTTCATTTGAGCAAACTTATAATTTTCATAAAGGGACTTCCTCATTCACTATTCACCTTCCTGTTGGTTGTCAATTAATGACGCCTCATTAGATAAATCACTCAGAACGCTGATGAGGTTTCTCACAACACAAAGGCCAGCCTGATCAATGGTCATCCCACCTGTGGCTCTTGAGCGAAGAGCTGAAGGTGAGCCCCATTCTTGGGGGCCTCCACAGTGTCAGCAAAAATTAGCAAGAAGGTGGCCAAGTTGTCAATAGAGCACAGAGACAATTAGTTAATGATTAGGGAGCCAGCAGTTGGGAATTGATAACAAAATGAGCCATCTTGGGTTCATTTGCATGCGTTTAGAAAATCTATAGCACAGTAAGAACTAGGCTACCAGAGAGAAAAAGGGTGAGCTATGAAACCAGATTAAACAGGAAAACTTGAAGGATGACATAAATGTGCCCAGCATGGTGTAAAGTGATAACTACATCAAAAAATATAACCCATTAAATAGATAAACCACTTGCTGTACTTTCGCATGAAGCGTTCCCTCTGAGTTTGGATTCACTTATTTATTGTTTCATTCATTCATAGTTATTTATTCAATATACAGTGCTTGAATATTTACTGTGGGACACTGTTTCGGCATCACTCTCAAAGAGAGGAAATTCTGCCAGGGCAATTTTATTTTTAATACAAAAGAAATAATTAAACTGATTCCAAGCTGTGGCAAATATGTTGAAACTATCCTGAGTTTACTGCGGTGGAGGAGAGAAAATAGGAGAGGAGGTTAATAATTGAAATGCCGAGGAAATATTTTATTTTTCTTCTGAAAATATCCCAGTTTTGAATGTCCCTTTGCAGGTAATGTGGTGTTTCTAACATGACAGAGACTGGAGGGAGATGATGGGACTTTAACTGTTGGAAACGTCAGAAGTGGGAAAGTTAGTCAGTTTGGATTCATCTTGCTTTATTTAAAATTCTGCTGTGGCTTTAGCCTAAGGGTGTATCTACAGTCACTGAAAATGATGGGGGTGTCTGAGGTCATTTTTTTGACAGTTTGCAAATCACTTGAACCTGCTGTTATCATTTAAATGGCAGCAGTGGGAAATCGTGCACATTCAAAGTAACACTGCACGCATGACAGGCAAAGATTCTTGAATATGAGAAAGGGTTGCACTAAAATGAAATGTCATAACACTTTGTGTCACCTTGGATAGAACACTTCCATTCTATCCAGAACACTGGGTAAACAGTCAGGAAATCCAAGGCATAATGTCACAAGGGCAAAGAATCCTAGAGTTAGAAAAACTCCTGGAAAATACCATCCTGAAATTATCTTCTATTTCATAATTTTACAGTGCAGAATCCAAGTCCAAGGTCTTTGGGGAAAGATTCAGCCAACAAAACAGAGCTCCTAACTCCAGAACTCATAGGGTCTAAGTCTGAGAATAAGTGGGTGTTATATGGTCACAAAAGAGCAGAAGCTGTTTCAAAGTTTCCAGCTATATGTTTAGGGTTTGTGTGTGTGTGTGTATGTGTGTGTGTGTGTGTGTGTTTGTGTAGATGCTTCAATTCCAAATGTCACATCCACAGATTTAAATGTGTGTAATTTCATTTTAAACTAACATTGTTTCTCTAACTCATATACCCAAAACCCTGAATAAAATATATTTCTGCCAAATTTATTTTAACGTCTCAATGGGTTCATTTATGTATAATTAAATTGATTACCCAGACAATTCTCTTCCATATGAAATCAGAAAACTGATTTAGCTGGTGGTTTTCTTATTTAGATTCTTACTGCAAAAACACATCTTATTTTTTTTCTTTTTTGGTTTGGCAGACATGTGAAAATGTTATGTGATTATTTTATTACAACCTTGACTCATTCTAATAAAAATAAAACCTTTTATCTTTACTGAAAACTTGATGTCTCTAGATATGATTTTATCGATATTTCACATCACTACTTTCTAAATTTCTCAGCTGACAGTATTAATGTAGACTCAGAGAAAGCCATATACTACTCTGATTATTAAAACTATATACAGATTGAGTATCCTTTATCTGAAGTGCTTGGGACCAGCAGTGTGATATGCTTTTGGACATTGGAATATTTGTATATGCAGAATGAGATATTTTGGGGATAAGACCCAAATCTAAACATGGATTTCATATATATATATATATATATATATATATATATATATATATACACACACACACACACATACACATATATACATATATACACATATATATACACACATGTATATATATACACACACATATAAACACATCCTGAAGGTAATTTTATACAATATTTTAATAATTTTGTGCATGAAACAAGATTCATCATGTAGAATTCTTTAGTTGTGGTGCCATATCCATGCTCAAAATGTTTGGGATTCTGTAACACTTCAGATTTTAGATTTTTAGATGAGCGATGCTCAATCTCTACCTCCATTTAGGACTCATTCTCTATAATGCCAAATTGACAGATCCAGTAAAACTTCCACCCAGATTAGAATCGAAGAGTAAATTGGCCTTAGAGAGATACAAGCCTAATCTTTGAAATGAGCAAGTAGTGAAAATTCTATTGAAATACGTAGCTGCACTCAAGTAGCACAAAGATAAAAATTTATTGGAGACTGAGAGGTTACCATTTTGTCTGTTCTCCAATTTTCTGTAGGAAAAAAATAACTGTAATGAAAATCATTTTAGTTGGATATATGAGTTCTTTGATGGAAACTATATTTCCCACTTTATATTATAGTTCTTCAGAAACACAAATCGTATAGGAGAAACAAACAGAGACAAGCACACACATACTTGAGAGAGAGAGAGGAGAAAGAGAGAGAGAGTGGGAGAGAGACAGAGAGAGACTACAAGAAATCGGTTCACTCAGTTATGGAAAATGAGAAGTCTCATGAGCTGCCATTTGCCAGCCGGAGAACCAGGGATGCTGATAGTATAGTTGTAATACAATTCAAAGGCTCAAGACTGAGGAGAACCAAGAATGAAGGCTTTGGTTTGAGAACTGGAGAGCTAATGGAGTAAGTTCCAATCTGAGGGCAGGAAAAGATCAATACCTAAATTCATGCAGCCAGGCAAACAGAGTATTTGTCTCTTTCTCCAACTTTCTGCTCTACTCAGATCCTTAAAAACTGGATGATGACCTGTGACACTGGAAGGAGGTATTTGCTTTCCTCAGGCTGCTGATTCAAATGTCAACCTCTTCCTGAAACTCCATCACTCATAATGTTTAATGAAATATCTGTGTAGCCTGTAACCTAGTCAAGTTAATGCATAAAATTAACCATCATAGCAGCTTTGTTCCTAAGCTCTCTCCAACAAGATACAAGTAGAAACCCTGATTCTGTATCCTGAGTGTATCCTCGAAGCCAAGACATGCAGTCATCCTCCAATTTTTCCCCTGAAATATAACTGACAGAGAAACGAGGAGTACAGTGACCATGAGTTGGTCACAGAATTCCTTGGTAGCCCTGGATTACCCACATTTTCAGAAAAGGTAAACAGACTTTTGTCTGGTTTAAACATTTGTTATTTTGGGTTTTCACTCACTTGTAGTTGAGTCTAATCTTAACTCTCTTATGAAGGAAAATGTCAGAAGACTGGCAAGAGAGAGAAATACATTCATGCATACTGAGAATTTACTCTTGTTTTAGACAGGCTATTATAATTAACAACTGTAATGTATTATGATATGATAACTACTGTGATTTCCACCCAGAAAAGTTTAATATATGTCCCAAATTCATATAACATAGGCATGACCCCACTTAATTTGACCAAGTGCACTGACTCTAAATTCTGTTTTATAGAAGTCCACTCCTTCATGGAGTCTATTAGAAGTTCATTATTACCAAGCTAGACTTCAGGAATATTTGCCAGTGCCCAGATCTTCAATGCTTCATAACTAACTTGCTATCAACAGAAGACTGAAATGTACATGAAACCTACTAATTTAACATCCTTTAATTTCTTGAGGAATTTTTTTTATTCCAAACAATATTACACTCTGGTCAAAATATAGAGTGTTTATTTTAAAAATACTAAATTCTATACAAGGAATAGGCATGTCCCTCATTTCTATGTATCTTCCAGAGAAGAAACTGAGCGAAATTAGAATTTTTTTTCTTCTGAGAGAATTATACGCAAAAATTTGTCATCAAAGTGACTGACTGGTGCTTGCCCCATCATTACCTTTGCCTTCTTATTATCTTAGAAAAGTTCTTTCTATTCCAAAGAGAATATTTCAAATATTTTCTTTTACAGTGTAGGGATTTGTCAAGAATCATTTTAAATCGTTACATGCTCTTAGGCTTTTAAAGATGACTCCTTTCCATACCAGCAACGCCAAATGTATTGAACCGTTTGGCATCATTAACATACTATAATAAGAGGTTTAACTTTATTGGGTTACAAAAGAACATCAGGAATTCTAAAAGGAGCCATCAGAAGACTGAGCTGTAGAACAATACGAGATACACAGGTTGTGTTCTGACCCACTGGCCATTCCACTGATGTTCAGGTACTTGGCTTTACGTGCCTTGGTGCTTTGACACACAAGCATCCAATTATTTTCAATTTAGTTGTAGTTTCCAGCACTTTTGCATTTTAAACCTTGAGCATGGGTTTCCTAAGTTTCAAAGGGAATGTAATGTTGGAAACAAAGAGAGGCTTGCAGATGTTTGACTCTTTTTCTTAGTATCCCACAAATCAAAGTTGTTTAAATTCCAACAAAGAAGATTGAGTTTAAGAACGTTCACCAAAAAAAAAAATAAAAATAAAAAAAAAGAACGTTCACCATAGAAGCATAGCAAAAGTGCCACATGTACACTGAGAATCAGACAGGCCATGATAGCATCCTTTAGCCCTTCCTCTCTTCAATTTTCACACATATCTACCATCAAAGCCAGAGGTTTCATCTCCAAAATGAATGTTTGGCTTTCTTTTTACTCACCAGTGTTGCCACAATTATCCAGAAATGTCAATAATAAAAATTTTCTACATTGGTCCAGTTAGTTGGTGTTAAGGTAGCTGAAATTTATTTGGCTTGACTGATCACATCCAACCAGCCCACACTGTTTGGCTGAACAGCTATGTTCATTCAGCTCTGCAGGATAGGATGTTAAAAAGATTTCAGTTCTGTAGGTAACATGTGAACTTATTCAAGGAATAGTTCATATTTTATTGAAACCTGTATTTTAATGGTCCAATTATCCAAAATCATAATATTTTCACATAAGTAGCTTGCATACCATGCTCCTGTATCTTATGAGTCTTCCCAGAGGAGTACTGGAAAGTTCAAGTATGCTTAAGGGAGAGATTTAGGAGTCCTCTACAAAACTGTGTTACCATCTCAAAATGCTCTTTGATTTAGAACTGGCAGTTCAAGTGTGATTATAAATTGTAGAGTAAATCATGATAGGAAAGAGGAATAAATATTATACCTGAGGGTTTTCAAGACACTCTAGACACTCGACAGCTTTAAATCAGCCAGTCTTGCTTATTTTCTGTTCTCCACATAATGTTAGCCAAAATCATGAGGTTTTAATGGCACTTTCTAAATATTTGATGGTATCATTGGTGTGACTCTGTAAGAAAATTACTTATTCTATTTATATGAATTATTAGAAACAATTAGAATCTATCACTTTCACTAAAATATTTCAACTTTCATGAATTCAAAGTACTTAAAATTATTTTAGATAAACCATTTATCTAAGCCTTTAAGTATTAAGAAAAACAAATTAATATTTTTCATTCACTTATGTTAGAATAAAATATTGTACAAAAGGAGATGTCCCAAGTTAAGTTGAGAAACAGAGGTAGCTCATTGCTCCCATTTGGAATGATGCCTTATCAGAAGGTTTATTGGTGTTTTCTGTTGGCAAGTTATTAATTGCAACTACATTGAACTTGGCGAATGGAAGGCCATGCAAATGAACCTATGCAAAATCACCACTTAAACTGCCATATTTGTAGGCCCGTTGCTCCAGGATAGCAGGGTTGACAAGAGAATCTTACTTAAATGTGCGGGACTGTCCATGTATATTATAAGCTCTTCTGAAGTGCATGACTTTTCATAAGAATTCACACGGAACACCAATATCTTTACTTATTGTGCAAAAAAAAAAAAAAAAATTCCCCGGCTTCCTTTAACCTGTTTCCAATAATTTCCTTTTAGCTCATATGACCATGTACCCAAACATTTAGCTACCGGCAGCGTATCAAGGTAAACAGGTATCTCTGGTCATTTCTCCAGCCTGAGAGAAAAGAAAGAAGAGGTGCGCTGCTCAGTGCTCCCCACACCAAATATCACCCTTTGCAAGAGATTTTCAGTCTCTCTCCTGAATAAGGTTTCAGGGCTTCAGTTGTTAATATTTCAGCTGGTGCCAGCATTTTGTGCTAAACATCTTGTAGTAAAGTCTGAATGTTCTTCTTCCTTCGTTGCAAGAACTCCCTATAATGCCATTGGCAACATAAAGTGAAGCAAAAGTACCAGGAGTAGAAGGATTTGGGAAGGCTCAATTCAAATAATATATGTATATACCACTTCTATTGAATAATAGAATGCTACCATGTATGACTAATTCTGAGCCTATATAAATCAGATGATGCTCAGATAAAATCAGTATCCCAGATATTGTGACTTCATAATGTTGCAGTCTATAGGCAAATATTTTGTCTTTACTTGAGCCCACTAGCAAACAGGAGCTGTTTTTATAAAAATAGAATAAATTCAGGAGATGGCAAAGCTTCACTTCAGTGTCCCAGTGAACTACATTGTGAAGTGAACCATGTACATTCACCTGTGAAAGGCTAACTGGAGGCTCTACATGAAGGCTTGCTGCCGTGATCATCAAAGCGCCAGCTGGTCTGCTAAGTTATATGGCCCAAGATCAAGAACATCTTTCATGGCAACCTGAAGAGATTACAGAGTTATCTCTTATGCTGAACCCCCTCAAAACTGATAGTCTTATTAATGACATGCTACATAGTTTGGATTAATATAGGGGGAGTGAGATAAATGTTGTTTCACACTCCATAGAAACTCACTGAGTATTTTCTTTTCCTTTCATGGGGCTAAGAGGACCCAAACGCAGACGTTTCCTTTATCTTGGAAGACATGTGTTAATATCCTGGGAATGTAAGTTCTTTAGAAATTTTACCAAAAATCTTGACTAAACCTTTGTGGGATTTACTTTGTATTCTTCACTACACTTGTGTCTCACTAGGGTTTCTAGTGCAACTACACTTCCATACTCACAAAATTCAGTCAGCAAAGTTCAGTCAGAAAAGCCCCATCAAAGCACCAGGCTGGTATAGTATTCCATGCGAAGAGACTGGAGCAGGATCAGCAAAGTGTGAACTATGAGCTATATCTGGCCTACGGTCTATTCTTATATGTTCATGTGCTAAGAACAGTTTTTTACATTTTTAACAGTATTTTTAAAATAAAAAATATAGAACTGAGATTGTATGCAAATGCAAATACTAATGATAGTATTTAGTTGCTGAATAATAAATATTAGCGAGATCTGGATAATTAAAGTCGGACAGTGTATAGTTGGTGCTGCCTGATAAAAGAACACTCCTTCTGGTAGTTTTTATTAACCAGTATAGACAAAAATAAATTCAAAAACCAGTAACCACATACTAAAAGGTACTAAAAGGTACAATGTGCTAAAAGGTACAATAATTGCTTTAGTAAAGGAAGAAGAGCTGAAACTTCTATCACCACTAATTTAAGTCTGTGTGAATTCCTTGTCATTCTCCAAACTCTATATTTCATTTACACAAACAAAAATAGAAAAGTTGATAGGAGAATATGGTGGGGTTCACCTTTGCATTCTTCAGATTTTTGAGGGAGGGTGGCACTAAATATGTGAAATTCCTACGTAAAGGCAATAAAATTCCTAGTTTACAATTTTGGTAAGTAGAAGCAATACTAGGCACTATTGTAATAATCGTCATTCCTAAACTCATTGAGTAATAAAAATTATCTGCCAGTTATTATATATGTCTATTTGTACTATTCATTTTGGAGACATATTCATAGGTCAGGCCAAAGGACCCACTCGGTCCAATGTGAGATCCACTTGAACCAAAAATCCATTAATTAATTGCCTGGCATCTCTAAGCCCTGCTTTCTCTGGCAGACCATAGTGGTATTTGGATACTACAGATATAATGTCAGTCAGAACCAGTATCCAATAATCTCTAAAAAGTCTGGAAAATTCCCCTTTCCCAAAGCAAAATTATCCTGTTCAATGGCTGGTAGTTCCTTGTGGGAATACAAGGGAAAATATTATCATATAAATTGATGCCAGAGGTCAAGGTTGCTTTCTCATGGAGCTTGGACTGCTTATCTATTTAAAGAATAATAGCTAAGTAATCATGACCTCTAAATGTGATTTGAGTTGTATTCCGTTAGCAAACCCAAAGCTTTGCTGGATACACAAACATGGAAGATGTCTGAAGGCTCCTCATCTATTTCAGTTCTAGAAATACCAAGTCAAATAGCCAAAACCAAAGATCTGTGAAGGTACGTCTTGCTTCTAATTCTTCTACTGATAGTAGCACTTCCAGCCTCTTGTACTACCACATTCAATCCAGGCTTTCTATTAAGTACACTTGTGTCAATAAATTTTTTTCTTGATCTGGTGGTACATTTCTTGTCCTCTAATCCAACCACCCTAATAGATGAATATTCTAATCTATTCCCAGTTTTTTTGTCGGTATACAATGGCAATATTTTCCAGTTCTGTTGGTCTCTTTATACTGCTGGGATCTCCGCAATTAGGCTATGGCTTCAGGTCCAGCGGCAATGAGAGGTGGCAGGACAAAATCCTGAGTAGGACCAGCACCACCCTAAGGACAACAACCTAGAGAAGGTTGTTACAGATTCTTCAGGAAAAGCTGACATCTCCTTGGACAGGAAGAGAATAGCTGCTCTGAATGGCAAGGGAGGCCTTAGCACAATCGAAAAGTAAAGGCCTTCGGTTTCATTAGCATATTTCCATCTTAATTTTATGAGCTCCCCTTACAAATGCCCTAATTTCAGCTTTGGAGTCACTGAAAAGTACTGACTTCAATTTGGATTGTTACTCGCTCCACCCCAATCAGGATTAGTTCTGTGGGATTTGGTCTCCAGAAATTTTTACCTTGTGTTTGGAGAAGATAAGACTTATCTTCAGGGTGGTCATAAAAACCTTTTGGTTCCTTCTCTAAACCTTCAACTGGGGATTTAAAGCCTCTTACTGATTTTCTTTACTCAAGACATTTTTTTTGCAACCAACTAGCCCAAAGTCCCTTGTACATTTTATTTTATTAAGTTATTCTTTATCAGACACTTATCTAAAGCCCTGCTTTCCATGCATCCCTGACTCCACCTGACTGTAGACAGTAATCTAAGTAATGTTTTTCCCCTGCATGCTGTGGATTATCAGCATCCCATTTATCAGTGACATTGTGGTTCCTAATGGATTTATATCTAGTCAGATCAGAGAACCAATTCCACTGTTAAGGTTCTATTCCCGAAGGATACCTTCTAGGATCTGTGACTGTACTACTCCAGGTTCATTTGGGGAAGTAGAGCGACTGTGAATGTTGGAGGGATAAAGGATTTATTATTGGAGCTGCACCTTACACAATGTGAGAGGAATGAGGAAATGGTCTGGAAAGGATAATCACTGATCCAAAGTGCTGGTATAAGTGAGCAAATGGAACTGAAGAGACATCTGAGATGGAAAGCATGTCCTGTCCCCAGTTGCAATCGCAAAAGGGGAACTCACAAAAGAGTTCGGGGGCAGCTGTTTTTTCTGTGTGCCAGCTGCACCCATAGGCCTGCGGCGTAATGTTTGGTGGTGGGACTATGGCTGCTTATGAGCAGCAAAACCAGAAGTCAAGAACATGACCAGGACGTGAATTGGAGAAGATAACAGACGATGGTATTGGTATTTACACCTCGCAGATACCCTTTGTGTCTTTATCATCAAGTCTGGTTGTGACAACCTTCTGCATAAAATGTCCATTGTTTCACTTCTGCCTCTTAAACAAGTTCTTCTTTTGGTCAGTTCTAGCTCAGAACCACACAAAGAAAGTTCTAGTGAGGTATCGGGTCACCACCTCTGCCAAGTGGACAGTAGTGTACTCAGCATGAGACGTCAAACAGAAAGCATGAAAGAGCAGATCTCAGCTGTAAGCCTGCAAATTTCCAGTTATATAATCTCCGCCAATACTTTTGAGATCATTGTTTGCACTTACTTCTTTCTGTACATTAGAAAAAGTATGATATTTCTGTCTTATAATGTGTAAAACGAAGAAAATACATTTTGGAAAAATGCTAACCGAGTTAAGTATATTAAGCAAAATATTTTTCTTCTTTATTTATTGCTGTGTATTAACTTCTGTACCATACAAGACTCACCAGTCTGCCTCACTACTAAAAGATATTTCATAATTATAGATTGTGAGAAGAAAAGAAATTAAATAGACTTGGAAGCTAGATATGGGTGTGATTGACTCTGACTTACAAGTCATGTGACTCTGAACAAATTGCTAACTCTCACTAAACCTCAGTCTTCTAAAATGTAAAATCGGATGCCATCTGTCCAGTAATACCTAGTACATATATTCTGGGGACTAGAAACGACATACTGGATGTTTGTTCATTGTTATCACTTAATAAATGTTCATCATCATTATCATCTTATTACAATACAGCTGACAGAACACCAAGTTCAACAATAAAAGTAACTCCCTGAGATATCGACTTGAGTGCTTAGTAGATATTTCGGTTTCTCCATGTATGTTTTTGTCTACCACCAGATTGTCCTAAGGGGAATATCAATTTATTTACCTACATTTGTTTTGTGTTAAATTCGCAGTGCCATCCAGAGGGCCCGATTACACTGGACCCTGAGGAACAGTCTGTGAAACAGGCCACTTGGAGCCTTGATATGATTGAGCTATCCTTTAAGACAGCTACTCCTATCAGAAATCTCCAAATGATTGTCTGTTCCCTCTTCAGAGTGTGAGGCATAGAATATCAGATCTATAAACTCAGAAGTGAATGAAGAATGGCAAAAAAATCCAGTGCCGAGTAACCTCGTGCTACAACTGAAACAAATATGTTTGACAACAATCCTCATTGTTTTATATTATTTATCTAGGTAAAGAAACACATGTTACAGGTTAGAAGGAGTTTTGTTTAACAATACATGGCCAAAGAGCTGTGAATAGCCCACTGAGCTCGTTAGTAGGTAATAGGGATTATAAAACAAGAACGAGTTAACCAGACATGCTTAAAATGCAAGCTATGAACTTACCACAGGTATTAAGAGGCATGGAAATTATTCTTTCTCATTCATTCTTTTACAATTTATAGGAGACGCATTTTCAAAAGCATGGTGTATTTCCCCAAAATGTCACCAGTCTATTAATGCATTTTGCCTGAGAAGCCCCTGATTAGTGGTCAAAGGGTTGTGATAGACTTAAATTATAGGTTGTGGCCATATCACTGATTGGATCCACTGGTTCACTCCTAAAAGCTTTTTTACTTTTTAAGCACTTTTTAACATCAAAGAACTCCCTAAAAATAAACCTCATAAAGTTCACTGTTTATTTTTTGTCATGGTGTTGTTAAAAATGCTATTTATGATACCTTTTCTTTAGAATAAAAAAATGAAAATATTCTATGGACTCAGCTGTCTCTAATGATACCAGTAGCTATAATTTCTTGAATAAAAGATTTATACTTAGACTCAAAACCCAAAATATGAATTTTGAAGTTCCTTCCAGGACTAAAAAAAATCGATACTTGAGTAATAACCATATCTTATTCCTAAGATTATTCTGTCAATAAGCCACACTCACATTTCTATTTAGTAGTACCTTTAACTTTTCAGAAACATTATAAGGACAATTTTATTTTCTATATTTTGTAAAATATAATTCTGGGATATGCAAAGGATGAATAAAAAGCCCAAGACACTTTAATTTGCATTAGTAAGAGGAAATGGCAAACGAACGTCTATGTTTTTCTGATTCTAAGAGTACCTGGGGTCCTCTGAGGGTCACATTTTAAAACGATTGAAGTCATTCTCACAATTAAATTCTTGTCCTCCTTGACATTTAAGTTAGACACCAAATCTTTCAGAAAAGGGAAACGTGGCTGTAAAGCGAAAGTGGGCACTTGTTTGTTCTGTGGCCTGGTTCACCTTTTGTTCCCTTAGCCTCAATTGTTCTGCGTAGAGATCTGGGAACTGGCTTTAAAGTCTGCATTGCCAACAATTCAAGGTGCGTGTCCCTTTCCATGCCGTGTTAAATTATTTCACCCAGAGGAGACAGGCAGGTTCAATTGACCTGAAAACAACAACTAGCCGTGATTTCTCCGTTAGGACCAGCATGAGTCACTGAACCTCCATGTGATGGATGTATAAGTCAGTGACGAAAAAGGGCTTAATTTAGGAAAGACTGCTGTGTGCCAAAGCAAACACTCTCCCTAATAGAGCACTGAAAGATGCTCTCATCGGAAAGAGGCCAGACAGATATAAAATCCAATTATAGCAGAAATACATTCTAGAAAAAAGGAATTGCAACACCGGTGAGTCAAGACCTGGCTGTTTAAATGTGAAATGACAGTGTGACTCAGAGCTCTTGATTCACCATGATCCACACCGGCTGGGGCATGACAGACCCTGTGGTGGACTTATTATTGTGGTCAGCTTGAGCAGGAACGCCCAGCTGGACTGCGTCGGTGTGGTTCTGGGTGTAGAGGATCCACCTGAGGATTGTTGCTGACGCAACATAAAGGAGAACGGGAGCACAAGATAGTTGCTGACTGTTTCCAAGGAGAAGCTCTGCTGCGGTTGGTTCTCCCAAAGGGGGCTCAGCTGTTCTCATTGAAGAAGGAGCTCGGGCCCTTGCTGTCTTTGAGGATGGCTGTTGTTGCTTCGGGGGAGCTCTGGTCTCCATCTCTGCTGCAAGCATCGTATCCTGGTTCCAGTAAAGATTTCTTCAGCCATCATCTGCAGACATAGATGTACATAGGACCATGCTGTGGGCTCCCAGCCCTTGACTGAATCTTTTGGGTCTCTAGTGTATTCGCACTCTTCCTGCATTCAGCTTGTGGGTGAATGTTGTAACTTGTAAATGTCCTGTATTAAATCTGCTCTCTTGCAAATCATTGGCTCTAGAAAGGTAACTAATACAGAACCTGTGCGGGGAACATGCTCTGCTCCTCCCTGGCAGCCTCAGGCTGCTAGAATTTCAATATATCTGAAAACAAAACTCACTTCTACTGTCTTCCACCTCTACATTTAGTTTTCCATAGAACCCAGAAAATTCTTTCAAAAAATTTTTAAAAAAGACCTACATGTCATTCCTTTGTTTCTAATCCTCTAAAGCTTTCTGTCATACTTGGAGCACATCCCAACTCTACCACCTCCTGACATACTCTGCCTGACTGCTCTCTACCTTCTCTGGCCTCATGGCGCCTAAACTACCAGCCCTCTGGTTTTCCTTCTGATGGGCACAGACCAAGACCGTCATCACCCCAAGGTATTTCCTCTTCTGCGAATAATCTCCCATCTTCCCCTCACCTCCTTCTTTCTTCTCATATTTCATTAGCAGTTTAAATGGCAACTCCCCAGAGAAAACTTCTTTAACCATACTAGCAAAACTATTGTCAACTCTACTTCCTTTTATGTAATTCTCATCACCTACTACAGCAACACCTTTTAAAATCATTTCATTTATTGACTTTTATATCTGTCTTTTTATTCATTCATTATTTATTTGAGACAAGGTCTTCTTCTGTATCCTAGGCTAATCTTGAACTCACAATCTTCCTGCCACAGTCTCCTGAGTGCTGGGATTACAGACATGTGCCACCATGCCCAGCTAGAATTTTATACTGTTTGTTCATTTGTCTGTTGCTTGTTTGTTTTGTCCTCCACCACTACGTGTGAGTATTATGTGCAGGGAGAACACACCCATCTGGTTTATACCCATAATTCTGGCTTCCAGAATGGTGTCTAGCACTAAGAGCAATGTGACGGGCAGTGGCAGATGGTCAGATAGGTGCACTGTAGGCGTTGACAGTTTATTCCAAGTGAGAAGGGCGCATTGGGAACAGTCCAAATTCCTGATGTCTTGGGTAGAACCCACACCATCTTTACCAACTAGGACAATTTACTGTTTACAATGATCAGGAAGAATCTATCAACTTTATACATCTGCTTATTTTATTCTTTAAGAAGCCGAGAACTTATAGATCACCCACCAAAACCAAATTACTTCACTAAAAGAATGGATATTATCCAATGTGATCCGGATGCTCTCTCTGAACCTTTTAGAATACATGATCATCATTAGCAAAATTGCTTCAATGAACACATATATCATTGTTTCCTTCGCTTTCCTTCTCTGCCCAAAATCTGCTTGCTCCCAAGACCAGTTTTTCTCTGTGGCTCTTTCCTATGGTGGCTGTACTCCTCCACTACTCTTATCATCTGGACAGATGTAAGAAGGACAGATGAACTCTTCATGCTTAGATGGCTCAGTATAATTTTCTTAAACTTTATACTATGTTCATTGTGTAACAGCAATGTCTCCAAACCATTTCAATATGACTATACCTTGGCCTCAGTTCTTGAGCCATGCATCGCCAGGAATCTTACTTGACATCTTGTACTGCAGTCTCTCTCTCTTGTGATTATATACTTCATCATGACCAAAAACTGTACCAGTTCCATAATCTGCCTCTAAGGACTCTGATCCTCCCTTCTTATTTCTAATAACTCAAAAGGTCATACACTGCATCCATCCTACTACCTTCAACAGTCCGCCACAATTTAAGTCTCATTTCCTTGTCCAGGTAACCTACATTAGATAGTCTGACGCGATAGTTTGCAAAATGTGATTCTCTTTCTAGAGTATCTTTAATATCTCCTATAAGATTATCAAAAATAAAAATTCACAGGGCCTATCATCACATATTCTTTCTTAATCCCCATGAATGGGACCAGGAAACTGTATTGTGATAATCTCTCTAGAAGATTCTGAGCCACATTTAAGCTTGAGGACCATTGACATAAACACAAACACCTCCTTGTATTCCACTGATCCCATCATGCCTCTGTTATTGTGCCTCACCAAATTCAACTCTCCAGCCCACACCTGAGTTCTTTCACATGGTAGAAAAATCACAAACCATTACGTGTTTTCACATTTGGTATTTGTGACCTTAGATGGGTTTTGGTACCACTTGAATCTCCCCTATCCCTTTATTACCAGAAACCTCCAACATAATCTCTCCTCCTCATTCTCAACTGATGAACTTCTTTTCAATATCAATGAAAAAAAAATGTAAACAATCAGAAGAAAACGTCCATGACCTCACTATCTGCATTTATCACATTCTCACATCTGTATTCATATATTGTCTTCCTTCCTTTCAAGGGTGAACTATATCTCCACTTTCTTCTGACCCTGTTTCTTTTCAAAGACAAATTCACTAACATGGTCCTGATTATTGTCCCCTCACTCTCTAACAGCAATCATTATGCATTTCTCCCAGAAAATGCCCATTAGTATACAAATATTTGTAGTATCTTCCCTCTTAACAATGTCTTTCTTGGCCCCACGTCTTTCTCTAAACCCAAGCCCATTTCTTCTCCCTTTTTTAGAGCAAGAGTTGGCAAATATTATCTGTAAACTGCAAATAGTTCAGAATTTGGCAGCCAATAGTCTCTGCAACAACTACTTAATTTGTAGTACAAAAGAACCCATACAGTCCACAAACCAGTGTGCCTAGTTGTCTTCTTGTAAAATTCTTAAGTTGATACATACACACACACACACACACACACACACACACACATCTAAATATACAAAAGCGGTTGTAGATTCCCAACCGCTGCTTTAGACCACAACTCCTTGAAAGACATGCTTCCAATTACTCTGTTCCTGTTGTGGGCTGCTTGCTTCTCTGGTTCCACTCAGGCTCATGGGAAAACATTAGCCATCAAGGGGCACAATGATCTCCAGTGCTGCTATCTTACTAGCCAGTTTTAATTTCTCACTTTCTGTGTCCCAAAAGCATTGTCACTTCTGTGCATCATCTCTACTCCCAGATTACCATTTCTTCTTGGTTTCTTCCATGCACTGGTTTCTCTCTCTCTCTGTCTCTCTCTCTGTCTCTCTCTCTGTCTCTCTCTGTCTCTGTCTCTCTCTCTCTCTCTCTCTCTCTCTCTCTCTCGCAAAATCAGTCCCATGCCCCCAGTGTCTACATGTTGTCATGCTCCAAAAATGTGAATTCATAATCTTTTTACAGTCTTCACTTCCTTTAAGCATGATTTATCTTCTTAGCTTCAAAGTTGGTATTTTCCACCTGTGCTTCTTTCTCCTTCAGTAATTCAACATCTGCATGTTCAGAATCTATGCAGAATTCAACTACTTCTCATTATCTCCACAGCTACTATTCAAGACTAAGCCTCTCATGATGGCTTTCTTGGGTTATTGTGGCGATCTCAAAACTGCCCTGCCTCTTTTCAACCTTATCCTGCTCCCGCAGTTTGTAAGCAGTACAGCATTATTGAGATCCTTCTAAGTATAGCCACAAAATTTGTGTCACCTGTCTTCTTGCCACCTTTCAGATGTTCCTCTCCTCACAGAGAGAAAAGGCCAGAGTCCTTATATTGTTCTCCAGGGTCCCAGGTGGGTGATTCCATGTCTTTTCTCAGCCCTCATCTCCTACCCCCAGACCTCACCTCTACCCACTGCCCTAAGGTAGAATCCTTGCTATTTCTACACATATCAAGCTCTCTCACTTCAGCCTAGGTATACCCTCACTGCTCATTCTTTCACTTTCTTCCAGTCTCTGCCCAAGAGAAATATTTGTGATCAGCCTATAAAGATTAACAAGCTTTCCATGCCCCACCTCAACACTCTAATCTCTTACTAAGCTTAATTATTTTTATTTTGCATGTGTCACTATTTGATATACTACCTATTTAGCAACTTCTCTTATTATTTATCATCTTATCTTTCCCCAACTAGTATTAGAGCTCTATGTGTACAAAAATTTTGAATTTTTGATTCACTGCTGTCCCACCGATTTCTAGAACCGTGCCTGGTGCTGCATATGTACCCACACATTTGATGAGTGAATATCAATGACTGAGTCTTTTTCTTTTATCATCAGTCTAGCCTTTTTCCAGTCATTCATTGCAACAACATACCTCCCAGATGGAAAATTTCAAAACCTCATAATCAACGGTCACTTCCCCTCCCATTGCACTGAAGTCTTCTCATCATCTAAGACCTTGGATTCCCCTCCCTCCAGCCTACTATTCAAACTCTTCCCTTGGGAGTATTTCTGAGTTACAATTCTAGATTACCTGCCCTTTACTATGAGCTCAGTCAGTTGCTTTTGCCTTGTGTACAGACACCCATCTATCCCTTGTTCTGTCAAAGCCTATTTTAACCCAGGGATTCCTCTCCTGAGAACCTTAGCATGATTCTCCATGGCCAACAGTGCCTCTCAGACTTTTAGTATTAATCATTTTTTCCAAAATTTATTTCTGATTGATATGTTTGTAAAATTTAATTTAAAAAGAACGATATATAAAAAAAGAAGGGTATAAAAGAACCTACAAAACAGAGTTCAAGTTAATGAATCAATTAACCTGATAAAAAATATTTTAATATAATCAGAAGAAAATAATGTGGAAAAGTGAGTGTAAATAACTGTAATTTGGTCATCGAAAGTATACATAAGGGCAATATATACAAAGATCTTTCTTAATTTTCAAGTGTTCTGTAATCAAAAGTAAAGAAAATAAAGGAAATAGCATATTAATCATCCAATAACTGTAAGAATGCTTTGAACCAAGAGTTAAATCACTCAAAATTTAAAATTGTAATTGAAAAATGATTTTGCTTCTTTTCTGTTAACTCATCTAATTTAGATAATGCTGTTGTCAACTAAACCTAGAGGGAATAAAACATTCTTGAATTCTTGTTAAGTTTTGTTTTAACAAGTCTCATGAGAAAACAATTGTCCAGAATGCTCATGAGACTAGAAGAAGAGATTTTAAAGCCAACTCAAAGGAAAACTTACTTTCTTCTACTCAAAATGAAGAAAAAATGTTATATTGCAAAACAAAAAACAAACAAAAACCCTCATTTCCAATTATTTGCCAGTAGCAAATTCTAACAGTTGATCCTGTAATGTCATAGATAATTTTAAAATAACTTTTCATGAAAAAGTTGAAATGTGGATCCATGAAATTCCAATGTGTCACTCAACTTTTTTATGGAAAGTAAAAAACACTTAAATGTTTCTATCTGTTTGTAAGTTGTAGTGTCATAATCTTTCATAGATGTGCCATGTTAAGATCATCAGCTTTTCATCAAAAATCACTATTAATTTATTAAATGTGTTAAAACAATTTGTATAAAATCTTTTCTTAGAAGCTTTTAATGTTTTGTATTGCCCCTCAATATTACCTTTCATTTGCATGGGATAGTTACAATTAGTTTAAAGTACCAATGATATGAAAGAAATAAGCAAGTCTGGTTGTCCAACTAGCATTTTTTAAAAAGCCACATCCAAACTAGTTATTTCCGTTCCAGAAACCCTAAATATTCATTTCATAGTTCAAACTTTTGCAACAGAAAACTTTTCATGACAATCACACCTCCACACACAACACAGTTGTTCTTGATCAATTTCCATAGTATTCCATAATAATGAAAATATTTTCAAATTTGAAAAAGAAAACCTTCGTGTAATTCACAATCTTTACCAGTCACTAAGTCACTGTTTAGTTCAGCCAATATTGTCGTTCCATAGTAAAACATTTTCCATGAAGGAATCAGTACAAGGGTTTATATTCAGGTGCAAAATCCTTAATCTAGGTAACACTTCAATACATGTGTCAAAGAAACAGGCAGTATTTTGAGGGGGATTAATGGCAATGTATCTTATGCAGTGATAATTTTTAAAATTTTAATATTCACCATATTTTTGATCACAGTACATACAGCTAGCCAGCCAATTCCATACTTGTGAATTAAAGCAATTATAGAACTAAAAGTTTTTTTTTTTCAAAATTGTGTCTGTCTCAAAAAGTACAAGTTTTACTTGATAGTATTTCCTGCACAAAACAGTATAGCAAGCGTTTGCATTAGATATTATGAGGAATCTAGAGATGGGTATAAAGGCTGCAAGAGGATGTGCACAGGTTACATGCAAAATCATGTTTTCTTACTGCTTTGACTATCACTGGATTTTAGTACCCAACAAGACACTTGGAACCAATTTCCTGCAGATAAAAAGGGATGAATGTACATCTATATGCTGCAGAATGGCCCACCTTTCAGTCCACGCAGCTACCTATCGGCTGTGGACACAGAGCTGGCTTCTTTTTCCTAGTGTTAGAGTGCAGTCCACTTCCTGTCCTGCTCCAAGACAGGCGGGGGACCCCAGTTGTTCAGTTTGAGAAGATGGTCCTTCACTCTCTGACTTCTTTTTTGGAAACCAGGCTGAAAGAACTTTCATTTTTAACTTTTCATTGCAAGGAGGCATAATTCTGGCACAGTTGCGTTTTTATGCTGGAGACCAGTACTCAAATTAATGAAGGTGCAAGAGGACCTCTCTACCAGGAAAAACAATGTAGAGTGCGGAGCGGACGTCTGCACACTTACACTCAAGGGAGCATATCAGAGCACAAATTGGGTCATCTCAAGAAATATAAAAGCATTATTCCTCTGAGATTTGAAAGAAAAAAATGTAATTACTTCTCCCACCGAGTATGATTCTTTTCAATACCCTTCATTTCTGTCCCCTGCAAATGAAAAGAGGTTTACATTAAAAAGGCATTTTCTCTACATCCGTGTCCCTGAGCTGCACAAATGTAAACCGTTCCCTCCCGCCTTCTTTCGAAGAAAAAGAGAGCTTCAATCTTTCCTTCTGAACATGGTCCATTTAAATAAGGAGATGGAGTCCCGTCTTTTCGATCAGGCCTATTGTTTGACTTGTCAGTAATAACACTTGAGCTGAAATTGTACAGGCGTCCCACTAATTTAGTAATTATTGACACGGTGCCAAGCAGGAAATGATAGCAAACAGAAGGACCCGTTAAGGCGAAATGAAATAAAAGATGTTCATATCATTGTTGAATAATGGTTGAGAACATTTTGCGCTTTAAGTAGGCCCAAGACACCTTTTTCCATTTTCCTGACACATCTATAATTTATGCTTTGTAATAGTTCCAAATATTTTTAGGACACTGAACTTTGTTTGAGAATCTTGCCTTCCTGAATGAGAATCACGGAGCACACACAGACGGGTGGGCAGTGTGACCCGCGACAGCTTCTTGGTGCAGCAACAACCTGCTTTTCTCTGGCCTGGTTCTCCTCCTAATGTTTTCTTTCCCTCTTTTTCTTTCTAAAATTCACATTCCTATATATTGTCCTCTGAGCTCCAGCTAAGATCTCTGTTGCTAGGATAGGCCACGCAACTCATGCAGTTGCAGGTGTAGATGGTGTTTACATTTATTTACTAATTTTTAAATCTGAAAACTTTGCTTAGTTACAATAACTTCCATGAAGTTTGATAAGCATAGATTTACACAGCTCACTGGGACAAAGGCTGCACATTGGTGCATTAATACAGCTGTGCGTCCTTGGACAGAGGATGTGGGTATACATTAACCCGCATGGGTGGCTATAGACTGGTCATTAAAAAGTTTAAGAAGAACTATACAAATTTGAAAATCATTTTCCTAAAAGATGTAAATATTGACTCTGAAAATCGAGTGCATCTTTTTATAATCCTGATAGTGAAGAAGAGGGAGGATGCTTTATGTACGGAGCCACTCTATTGTATTCAGATACTTCCATGTAATCATCGTGTATTGTAACATGACTTGTCGATGGTAGCAGACAAATAATTAAGTTGACAAGTATGTTACAGCAAAAATATTGTATTACATTTTTCTTAATGTACCCTGCAATCAAATCACCAGGATTTTAAAAGGAATTGGAAACTTTTGTCTTAAGACACAGCATATTAGCTTTTAAGATGATTCAGCCAAAAGCGAGGTATCATTCAAAACATGCATGACAAGT
Source organism: Hystrix cristata (assembly GCA_004026905.1). NCBI lineage: Eukaryota > Metazoa > Chordata > Mammalia > Rodentia > Hystricidae > Hystrix > Hystrix cristata. The sequence goes on along the minus strand of PVJO010002830.1, from coordinate 12,696 downwards.
AGGAACCTTATAAAGATGGGAAAGAAGTAAACCTAATGTCTTTCAGGGCTGGGTTGTGGAAGATTATGATGAAAATGGCAATAGAGATGCTCATCCTGACTAAGAGAACAATTAGATATGTTGATCACTCTTATGTGCCAGGTGCCATCTGTGCCCCTTTGCATGGAGCAACTTATTCGTTTCTCCCAGGAAAACATATTACTCATATCTTACCAATGTGCAAACTGAAGCTCAGAAGGGAGCTTCACAATGTTGTCCCAAGTCATGATTCTGAATTGAATCATGATTATTGACTCCTTACCGTTCTGATTCCTGAGCCAGAGCTTTCCAACACTTCCCTACATTTCTCCTGTTCATTTTCTTCTGTCCTTACTTTTTTATTTTGCTCTAGTTGAAATTAAACTATAAGGATTAAACAAAACATAGACAATTTTGAAAAGGTCTCAGCATAGCATGAATTTAAACAATAGGTCACATTCTATTTTAGAGTTACACTCTGTTGCCTAGTTTCTCTGTACTAGGAACATCACTCTCTTTTTCCAGACTTTATATTTTTAAAACTCCGCTGTATGCTAAAATGATGACATTGGATAAATAGTTCCAATCTGAAAGTGCAAAACTAGTTGGAGAGTGCCATGGACTCACACACAAAAGATCTGACTAACGTGTAGCTAAGGAAAACACTTTCCCATTAGAGACAAGAAGTTACGCGGCCAAATATTTTTGAAGAACGATACCATATATGTACACATATAATCTTAAGGTGTTCACATTCTATTAAAATATATACCTAAAAATTTCTTTTTGATTGTGTCAAAAAATAATCTCCAAGTGTTTCATTGGGTTGCCAGGCAGTGCAGCCAGTCACCATAGAGGAAAGTATTCTTGTTTTATTTGTTTCTATTGCCAAGTAGAAAAGATCCTTAGCTCAAACTGTGCCTTAGTGTTTGCAGGAACCTTCGCAATAAACACAGCAACACTCTATTAACAACTCTAAAATCCAATTAGCTAGCATTATCCAAGGTACATAGTATTCTTACTTTTCTTCAGGAAACATATTGTGTACTTTAGGTGAACTGGAAAAAAAAATTGGTAGATGTTGCATGAACTTCCACTTACCCTTATCTTCTAGGTACAAGTAGTTATGTCAGCTTCCTACTCTTTGAAACAGTAAGCTCAAGTGTCAACTTGGTTGGCTTGAGAGAAGCCTTGGATATTAGTGCAGCACACTGCTGGGCATGTCTGGGTGGGTCTTGCAGTTGTGACCTTGAAGACTCTCTGGTTTTAGGCCCCTTTCTCTCAGGAGCTCTTTCGCTGTCTCTCTGCTTTCCAGATCCCATGGCTTGGGTGGCTTCCCCGTGCCATGTTCTTCTGCCATTATGTTTGTGCACTGGGGCTAGGCTACCATGGACTGAAACTCCTGAAACCATGAGCCAAACTTAATCTCTCCTCCTTTAAAATGTGGGCATCCAGTATTTTGTTCCAGAAGAAGAGATTTTATTAAAAAAGGAGACATTTTGACAACAAAAGCAGTGTTTGTTCGCTTATAATTTTGGCATAGGCAAGTTTAACTCAGATTGTAACCTGAAGCAGTAGAAGCATTCGTCTAATTCTGAGATGACACCAGGTGATTGTAGTCAGTGGGTAACTCTCCTTTAACAATGACTCAGGGACCAAGAACTTCACCCAGGTTAGCTGCCCCGTATCAGTGTAACCTTTGTGGGTTGGCCATCCTCTAGAGAGGGGAAGAGCCTACAGGAAGGACATGTGGTTCTTAAAAGCTTGGGCCTTGATGCTGCTGCATCTGTTCACTTTCCATTGGTGACAACAAACCATGTGACAACCCTAACTGCAAAGAATGCTCTGATATTAGTGGAGCTGTGCATTAGTTAGGTTTCCCCGATAATGACAAAATCTCTGAGATAAACAACTCAAAAGAGGAGAGACTTAATTTCATTCTTTGTTTCACAGATTTCAATTCATGGTCAGCTGGTTGCATTACTTTTCAACCTGTTGCAAGGCAGAAACATCACAGCAGAAAGGCACGGCATAGGAACGCCACTCACCCCATAGGAGCCAAGGAGCAGAGAGAGAGAGAAAGCCAGAAAGGAAATGGTCCAGAACAAGATACAGTCCTCAGGGTCACACCACCGTGCATGACCCAATCCTGTAACTGGCCCCTACTTCTTGTTCCCAACATCTCTCAACATTACTATCAAATGATCATTTCATCAGTGGATCAATCCAGTGATACAGTAGGAACTTCATGATCCAATCACCTTCCAAAAACCTGCATATGAATTGAGGACCAATCCCCCAACCCATGAGCCTTGGAAGACATATCATAGCCAAATCAGAAGAAGTTGTGTATGTCGGAAAATTAAAAAACAAAACAGGCTTTTGGTGAGATTCTACAAATGCAAGCCAAAAGTTGTGTTCTGGCCAGAGTTATAAAGGAGCATAAATAAATAGATGCATTGCTCCCAGAAAAAGAAAATAGAAACAAAATTCCTAAGAAAGAGAAACCATCTGAAATTGCCTCGATGTCACTTTCTTCATTGTTCTATCCCTGACAGCTCCATGACATTCCTAGGAAGACCTTATGCTATATCATCCTTTAATTGAGTTATTGAGAAGTTTTCAATTGCACATTTTATAGATCTGTTAACATCATCTGTATTCTTCCTGAATATTAAAAATAGAATTAAAAACTCCAGACTGGGATGCTATTGAAATGTGAATTCTAGTCACAGGCCCCTTAGTAAAATGCAATGGTGTGAAAAGGGTAGCTTCCACGTCATGTTTAATTCTTTCTCGATTTCAATTATGTTTTTCTGCAAAACTAGAATTGCTGAGCACCATCGACTTGGACACTTTAAAGTCACAGGAAGGGTAGCATTTTTCTGGGTTGAATCCCGTGCTGATGTAGCAGCACTCTCTTGTGACCGTGCACTTAATTTAACTAAAAATGGTAAGACAAAAACTGAATTCTGATGCGCTCCTCTCCTTCCCTCAAGCTGGAGAGAAAATTCCTACTCAGAACAGTTCCCCTTGCCTTACTGCATCTCACACGCACAACACAAGCAGCGCACAGGACTCAGTCACACTCCCCCCTGAGGCTGGCGACAATTAAAACGAGCTTCCGTAAGACAGTATTTACAGAGCCTCACAGCAAACACAAACTGACGCTTTTCATTGAGGTAGGCGAGGCACGCCACACATACCTGGGGACCAAAAGATAACTGTCCCCTTCAGTGCCTGATACCTTTCAAACAAACCAGGCAGGCCGTTCATAGAAGTAGTGTCTTTAATGTCATTCAGTCGGTTTCGCTCTTCACAGCTGTTAGTCTTTCTCTCAAAGCATCACCAGTCATCTGGGCCTCTCATTCTGCTTGGTAGAAGTTGGGGATATAGGCTGTTTAGGAAGAGCGATCATAATTTAAGGTAAAAGCCCAGGAGGAATAAATGCTGTATATTCCCTTTCGCAGATATTCTCACGCTCTCTCATTTTGCGGACCCTTTCCTCCCCCTCTGCGCCCCCTTATTCTATAACACAGCATCAGATATCTAGAAATATTTTAATGCCAATGCTTTTCTTTTTTCTATATCTGTTTTCTAACCAATCTGATATTTGAAAGCAATAGGAGGATGCTTTGTTAGTGAATTGGGAACAAAAGATACAGTGGAGAAGCATATTAAAATGTTCAGAAAATCCTCAACTGAAATCTGTTTACTAAACCACCAGCTGTCATTTCCTCTCTTGCCTGCCACACACGACTCTCTGGAACTGCTACCAGGTACCCAGCGTCCTAACTCTGTGGCGTACAGCTCTGATGATTGTTTTAAGCAGCTTACACCTAAACATACTATATGAGTGCTGACATTCCTAATTAAATTCAGTGTGCTCCCTCTTACATCAGTCTTAAAGTGGACATTTGTAAAGAGTGGAATGATTGTCAACCCACTTAATGATAAAAAAAAATCAAAGAATTAAAGAAAATGGTAGGAATTTGCAGTGTAGCTAATAACAAAAGCATCTTATGAGGAACTGAAAATGTTCACTTGAGCATTTATAATTCGATCGTGAATATAACATACTTAAAATTCAGGATTGAGGTTACAAATTCTATTCCAAATTGTAAGTAGCTATTTCTGGCATGTAGAATTATTTTACAGGCTTTAATGCAATATCAAAACTGAGAGTTTTCAGGAGGAAGAAAGACTTTTTAGGAAGTCATTACGGATCCACATATCTCCACAGCCCCACACACCTGCTCCTCCCTCCTCTTCAATGTCAGCACATCCAGAAACCTCTTTGGCATTCTCCAGAGAGAAATCAAGGATTAAACAAGCTAAGAAGCCCAGATTTTCGCCCCTTCCTGACTCTGCCAGGAAGCTAATATTCTTCCCAAAATTCTGTGTCCAGCTAGGAGGGCCTAGGTGTGGTGGTGAGGGCTGTCCGCATGTAGCCACACTCCAGGGTGGGTAAATAGATGCTCATATCCAAAACGCTGAATTGGCTTCTTCTACTAACAATTGGATGCAATTATTCAATCTGCATACAATTCCTTTTACACTTCTATGTTCTTAAAAAAGCAAGAGTTCCGGCACCAAAAAACAGGTTACCTGAACTTTGGAGTCCTGGAGCCGTCACCCTTAGATATATTCAGCGAAAACAACTACCCGCAAACAGGCCTGATGGGAGAAGGAGAGAAATGCGCAAACTTCATGCGGCATTAATCAAACCTGAAATGCTATTTTTTAAAGTGTCACGAAATCCACATTGACTGACTGGTCCTTTTAATCTTAATTTTGAACAGTTGCTACTCCAATTAAATTCTACCACCTAGCATTTTCAAACAGCTCCTGGTTGTTTCCACAAACTTCGTTAATGGACAGCTGTTTGTGACAGCTCCCCTGATTTGCCAGCGCTGTGTCGGCTGCCAGAGCAGGAGGCCCCGTTCTGTATTCCGCTGCTGGCACCGAGGGATATGCAAATGAACACATGAATCAGTTGTCGCCACCACCGACACTGTGGGGGGAGATGATCAGAACGTGTGGGGAGCTTAGCTGGCTGCAAGTGAGGGGAGAGGGGGGGAAATAGCTTCGATTTCTTGAAGTGAGTTTTCTTTTCTTTTCTCTTTCTTTTCTCAAGTGTCTCCGGTTCATTTTCACTCCGTGGCATTCATTAGATTTCAGTTCAGGAAAGTGCAATCTGTTCCTCACCAATCACTAACAGAAACCCGAAAGTTGGGAATGATAGAAACATTTCAGGTAAACACCATCAGAACTCATGTAGCGCAAGCAGAATATAATATGCCCTTCCGTTTTTCAGATTTTTTTTTTTCTTCGAAGAGAGGGAGTGGGAATAAAACAAAACTTCTGTTTTGCCATCAAGATGTGCGTAAGAAAACTTTGCTTAGGTTCCAAAGCCTAGTTGTTAAGTGTTCTGAAGTATTTCCAGTGAGGAATTTTGGCTTGCTCCACACAGCTGAGTCAAATGCTCACACATGTGGTGAGTCATACAGGGAGTGAGAGTCCCCAAGACCTTCCTAATATACTGTATTTTGGAGAAAGTATTTACCATTGTATAATTGAGGATTCAAACAGTGAAATAGTACCATTATGAGTCATGTAGACTATGGGAATCATTGTGGGAATTGAATTTTCTATAATTATGGGATCTGCTGGTGAGGTTGGACTCATTCTGGGTGAGCAGAACCATTAGCTGGGAAGAAAAGGTGGACATAAAATAAGGACAGCAAGGGAAAGGTGAAATTTGTGCAGGCCAAGTGGAACCCGTGAAGACAAATGGAAATCCATGAGCACAAACTGGTCCCATGTTTCCCTCTTACTACCGACAACTTTGATGGTCCAGGTGAAGTGTAGAAGGATCTGGCACCACTAGGCACGTATCTGTACATTAATATGACCTTAGACTTGAAGAAACTGAAGAAAGAGAGAAAATAGGAGTTGGAAGCTGAGTGAAGCTGGTATCTCCGCCTGTAAAGACAGCCAACATTCAGGGACGTAAATAACATACAGTGGGGCCAGGAGCCCCACACAAGCTGAGCCATTTCACTTCACCTTCCCAGCCACGCACACATTTCTGTACCGCAAACCCTAACTCAACCCATAACAAGAAAGCAAATCCTGAATCCTTGTTTGCATATCTGCTGGATTGAGCCTTATAAAGCACCAGAGTTATATTTCTAGTTCTGCAATGGCTTGAGAACTGATGCAATGTAATTGTCCATGAGTTCTGTACATCAGTGTCAGTCCAGACACATTACCTGGAGGATGGGAAGCCGATAGGAGAGCCAGAGTTAGGGATGGAGCCAAATGGCTAGATTATAAAAAAGTGTCTGGAGTAATGGACAGTTAGAAAATGTACCACCATTCAAGGATCAGGAAGCAAATTGATATCACACAATAATTTAAGGTAAACAATCTCAGAAGTCCTGCATTGTGGGGAAAGATAACCAGAGTCAGCTTCATCACAGGTGCAAAGAGTGAAAAAGATAAAATACTGTGATCTTAATTATACTGGGCTAACGCAGTTTATCTGGGACTCTGTTTACCTTCATCTAAAGAGAAATGAAATGATTATATTGAAAGGTTGTCTTCACTGTCATTTTTTGGGGGGTGCTGGGGATCGAACTCAGGACCTTGAGCTTACCAGGTAAACACTCTACCACTTGAGCTAAATCCTCAATCCCATTCACTCTTGTGTTTATAGCAGTACTATTTACAATAGCCAAGGTACAGAATCCATGTAAGTGTCCATCAAGAGGTGAATGGATAAAGAAAATATAAGATAGAGAGAGAGAGAGAGACAGAGAGAGAGACAGAGAGAGAGACAGATAAAAACATGAAATATCAGTGTGAAAAAGAAATCCTGTCATTTGTGATGACATAGATGACCCTGGGAGACATTTTCAGTGACATAAACCAGACACAGAAAGAAATATCACAGTCTCACTTACATGTGGAATTTAAAAATTGATCTCATAGAAGTATAAGAATAGAATATTGGTTACTAGGGACTGGAGGGACCAGAGAATGAGGTGACATCAGACAAAGGACACATAACTTCAGTCTCCTAGAAGGAATATATTCCAAATGATCTATTGCACAGCAACGTGACTGTAGATAATCTACAACATTTTCTTCAAAAATGCAAGAGGACCGGATATTATGTAGCTTCACTACAAAAAAAAAAAAAATGCTAACTAGGTAAGATAATGCATGCATTAAGCAGCCAGATGTAACCTTTTGAAATGTATGTCCACTTCAGAACATTGTGTTACGTATGATAAAGACATAAAATATCATCTGACAATTTTAATTAATTCATTCAGACTCCATTTCTAAACTGGTGCACATAGGCATGCCCTAGTTGATTTAAAACCACAAAAGCTTGAGACTGTCTTGCTAGAGCACAGGACTTCAATATAATTTAACTACAGAACACTAGCCAGAAGAAGTCCGACATCGTCTTCAGAGCAAATACGAAACACTGTAGGTCTTATATTGCTGCTCATTAACAATAACACGATGGTAGTTTACCTGAAATCTAAAATAGGTTTGGAATTAGTAGTTGTTAATTTTCACTTACAATTTTGGGTCAGAGTACTCATATTAAATTTTAAAATTACACAATTGTACAGTTAACCAAATCATCACTGATTTTAGTGGCTCTCTGGAAAGCTACACACAGACACACAGACACACACACACACACACACACACACACACACACTATACATTTAGATCTTGAATGTAACGCAAAGGCCCATATGTTGAAGACTTGGTCTCCAGGTCAAGCAAGCTATCAGAAGGTGGTGGAAACTTAGGCAAGACCCTAGTGGCAAGAGGTTAGGCTAGCGGGAACATAGCCTTGAAGGGGTTTTGGGAACACAACCCTTTCCAGTCTGTTGTCTTTGCTTCCAGGCTGTCATGAGGTGCGCTACCTCCTCCACCACAGACTCCCACTATGAATACTGCCAAAGCAACAGGACCAACAACCACAGAATGAAACCTCTGTGACTTTCTAAGAGTTATTCATTCTCTTAATAGGTTGATTATCTTATGTATTTTGAAACTGTAACAAAAAATTGAGTTACACATAGAAGAAAACATGCACACAAAGAAAAGTTACAAAACGCGATTCTTGCACATCAGAACCAGTCCTGCCCTGCACTTCCATCCTCTGTAGTTTCATGGCTTCTCAACAGCCTCTACTTCTACCTGTATCTCTCTACACAAGACATACACACATGCACAAACACACATATGCATTTTTTTTCTTTATAGCGGGGAGTTACATTGTATCTATTCTCTTGCAATTATATTGAATACCTTTTATATCAATAATAAAACATCATTTTATACACATTTCTCTTTATATCTTCACCATTCTTCTAGTGACAAGCATTTGTTTTAGTTTTCTAGCCCACTTTTAAAATATAATATTTCCTCCTAAGTGCTAACGGCACTTCTTCTTTCTCATTTGGTCTTTTCTCAACTCAGGCTTTGGGGATCCAAGGCATGAGAAAGAAGCCGTGATTTTGATTCACCTGGAGGATAAAGAAAACATTAAAAAGCACACTTCTCTCATGCCACAAATATTGGGCTTCCATAGTTTATGTGTCTTCTGCCTCCCTCAGATCTAGATGTCATAGCAATTTGGAGGGCTTGTCTTGCAGGTCTTGACCGCCACAGAGAGGCACCAGCCACCGCCTCTAAAGAGCGCTTCCTTCGGCTCTGCGTGGCAGTGCCAAAACAGACCTCCCAGTTGCACAGATATACTAGGGATTTGGTTCACGGCCATAACACAGTTTTCGGAAACTGCTAAATAGGTAAATGGCTGGATGTGGATCTAACAAGCAGTGTAGCTCTACGATGAAGAATGCGTCTCTCTTCCTATGTGTATATGAAATGCTATTCTGTATTTCTCATGTCTAGATTCTTTGCACGGTCATTGCTTTACGTTAAGGGTCCATCGCCCCTGGCTAGAATACCCCTTTCTGAGAAACATCTGCCAGAATAAGATGAAAGTAGACATTCCGCAGCCGCTAGTCAAGCTTTCCTCTCCACAGGTCATGTAGGTTTGCGTTTACTCTTTTTAATCAATTTGCAATCAATGGTAATTACAGAATCATTTGTTCCTCATCAGCAAGTCTTCTTTCAGCTTTGGCACTTGATTGTGTGCCCGGCATGTTCCTCATAAAGGGGCTTCAAGAATCAGAGCTAACATCGATTTGGTCCTCAGCATAGCCTAGCCACCAAGTAGTGTGTTCTGCAGCAAAACTGGATCGTGTGCATCAGGTGCACTGTCACTGAGCACCTCGCTGCTGGCAAAGTTTGTTCCGGATGGAGACCCACAGCCCACTGAATATAAAACATGGGAGCCGGCCAAGTGCTACCCACAGTACTCTCTCAAAGATAAGCAAACCCAATCTACAGAGTGCCAGTTTGATTCAAGTGACGGTCTTCTAATCCTTACACTTATGTTATATTTTCACAATTTGTTGCAGTTTTGGGAAATGGCCTTCATGAAAACAGTGCTGATAGTTTTGAGTAGGGTGCTGGGGATTGAACTCAGAGCCTTGTGCTTATGAAGTAAGAGCTCTACCTCTGAGCTAAGTCCCCAACTTCATAATATTTTTTTTTACCTGCTACTCCATATTTCAAGCTACTTGCTTATCATGTATACCCTAGATGATGATGAGGGAGAGAAGGAAGGAAGGAGGGAGAGAAGGAAGGGACGAATGAGAAGCAGAAAATAAGAAAAGTATTTTTGAGACAGTATGTTATGGAAACATAGAACCTGAATAAAATTGAATGAAACAATTCTATATGTAAATGTATATGTAGGAATGTACAAATCACTGTACCAATGTGCAAGTTACTAATATTATATAATCTATGTCAAATGTAACACGTAAACAGATACTAGCCATGACTCAGAGGACTGAATGGTTTGTGGTATTTAAAACTGAGAGTGTCTCTTCACCTCACCTGGTAGACTCTTAAAGGAACCTGATGGCCATGACTAGCCTCGGCAAGAAGACTCAGATTTGCCAAATTTAAGAGGTCATCTCCTTCATCCAGCATCTGCTGCCTACACCTCGTAGAGACTCTGTACATACTCAAGCATGGGTCCAAGCATTCTCAAATGGACCTTATTAAGTCTACAACTTCTGTCTCCTGCTTTGTTTTTGCTGTGTCCAGTGCTGGGTGCAAACTGAGCCTCATGCAAACTGGGCAAGTACTGTCACATCAAGCTCTACCCCAGCTCACTGCTTGCTGTTTTTAATAAGATATGGCATTAATAATAAAACTAAAAGGAAAACACTGTAGAAATAAAAGAATATAATTATCAAAAGTTGTAGAAATTATAAGGTAAACATATTCATATTTTGAAAGAAATGGAAAGTGGGTAAGAAGTGGAGTGATGGCAACACAGATAGGTTTTCAGGGAGAATAACAGGATGGCTGTCCCAGGTCTGGGGGTTTTGCCTCATCTTGCCTGAATTATTAACATTTTATTAGTTTATTTTATTCTTCTTTTGTTTAGTTGCTTTGTTTAATAGTCCAGTTGCTGCTCATGTTTTCCTTTTAATTTCCTTTAAATTATTAATAGGTTATAAGGGAGGGATCAAGAATGACTATCTTTCAATGCCCAGCTACCACAGGATATGATATATAGTAGCCACTCAAAAACATGAGATTGTTTGTGAATATATGGCTAGTAAGTATTATTGGCTAAACTGCGTGAGTTGGCATTTCCACAGCAGTGTTTAGAAGACATTCCAATTGATAACATCTAGTTATTCACATGCTTAAGCTGACATCCACCTTGTATGTCGCTTTATCATTACAAATGTGTTCTACATTATGGATTAGTCTGTATAAGCATACCTTAATTTCCTGATAATTCGGAAGAACATGTTGCAATGATATAGTCTTTCATGATGTTAGAAGGAAAGGCTGTATGTCATTTCTCTTTTGGATTTTTTTTGGAAGGGCAGATATACACACTCATTTTTATTTTACTTCTATATCATAACTGATGTTCTCATTTTCCTCAAAGAGAAATTTGGAAAGAGCTTAAGAACCTGACAAATGAAAGGCATAATGGTAAGTATGATATTTTCCATGTCTTCAGAGGTGAGGCTTCAGAGAGCCCTATAAATGAGTTCTGTTCTCTGTAAGACATAAAACAAAACAGAGAGATAAGCTTGCAAACAGATTCCTGGTCCGTGAGCACCTTTAAACCGTAATAAAGCCCTTGCACCTCAGACACTTAGAGGCGAGTGGAGAGACTTGGATGGCAGATAGACCTGATTTCAACAGTGTTCCCACGTCTTAATGACCCCAAAATTTAGGTAGTTGATTGAATATCCTAGAATTTGTTTTTCCAATGTGAAAACAGGCATAATGATAGTATCCTTTTAGTCCTTTAAAAAGATTTTGAAATGTTTTTAAAAGTTAATTTAGCATGATCATCAGACCATTCCATCATAAACGATGCTTGCTTTGTTTACTGGTAAGTATTCCGAATACTCCAATTAAAATTTCACTTTTAAAAACTGGATAGGTGAGGTAGACTATTTAATGAATAATAATACATTTACTCAGTGTACCAGGCCTAAATATATTTATTGACAGAAATCTAAATTAGAGCAGTAACAGCTGATCTCTGACACACAGACTCCTCAAAAATCAAAAGAGGCAACATTTTAAAGCATCTCTGTCTTTAAAATGTCTTTTATTACTTCATCACCGCCTAATTTTTAAAGTAGAGAATAAGAAAAGGTGAAGAGCTTTAAAACCTGTAAAACACGTGAGCCAAAATAAACCTCTCCTTTTTAAAATTGTAGGTGTCAAGTATTCTATCTCAGCAAAGAGAAAGTGACTAAGACATAACCCAAAGCACAAATGGAGAAAGTAACAGGATCAATCGCTATCTCACACACTGTATATTTTCATCTCCCCATTCTGTAGATGGGAAAGCAAAGGCCTAAGCTTAGCAGGTAAATAAGAGAGGAGAGAGAAGGAACGGCCATTTAGTCAGACATGCTCTACATTCTCAATCCGGCCTCTTCCTTTTACAAGTAGTATAAGCTCTGACAAAACAATTAACCTCTCTAAACCTCCATAGATTTGAAACAATATATTTTTAATTGGCTTGTTTGGTGTTTCCTAAAATATATCCCTTTGGAATACTTGTTCTTTCAAATGTTTAAAAGTGTTAAATAAAAAACAAATGTTTCATTGGTCCGATAAGTCTTAGGAACACTGGTTTAAAACAAAGTTAAGCAAGTCTTGATATTTCAAACTCCTCAGAGCCTCTGAAATGCTAATTGCATCAAAATCTCCAAGGGACTAGAGAGCAGCTAGGAAGCAATGTTTCATAGAAAACGGCAGAAGGTCTAGCTCATTGTGTTCTACTCCAGCGTGAGGGATCTCAAGGTTTCTAAAGTTCCTCTTTTCTACTTTGTTTTGTCGTTGCTGTAGTGTGAAGGTGAACCGGCACCCGAAAGCCCGTGTTTTAAATGATTATTCAAAAATGGGGCACTATTGGGATTTAATGGTGATTTTAAGAGGTGGGCCTTGGAGGGGGAAGTCTGCTGGGCATTGGGGTGTGCTGTTAAGGGACAGTGGGACCCAGCCACTTGTTCCTTCTTA